>WOXC01002637.1:0-72914 GCA_011680675.1 Gymnobelideus leadbeateri
GTTTATTTTTAAAAAGTAGTAAGGGGTGGGGGAATGGATAATATTTGAACTTCAGTCTCATGTGATTTGGTCAAAGGAGATTAAGAATACAAAGAGAGAAAGAGAGAGAGAACAGAAATGATTTCATTGAACAAGGAAATTGGGGGAAAAGGAGGAACAAGAATAAGGTAGATTAAGGAAGGGATTAGTCCTAAGCAAAACAAACTTCAATAATGTACCAAAAATATTTATAGCAGTTCTTTTTGCAGTGGCAAAGAATTAGAAAATGAAGGAAGGGGTGCCCATAAACTGGGGAATGTCTAAACATGTGATAATATATACATGTGATGGGATACTATCATGGTATAAAAAAAATTATAGAGGATATGGTTTCCAGGAAAACCCAGGAAGAGTCATATAAACTTATACATAATAAATTGAGAATTTGGGAGAACAGTAAAAATATTATAAAAATAAGCAACTTTGAAGGACTTAGGAACTCTGATCATCACAACAACCAACCACTATTCCAGAGGACTCATTATGAGACAGGCTCCCCATCTCATGATAGGTGAAAGTGAAAATTGAGACATTTTTTGAATGTTGCCAATGCAAGAACTTGTTTTGCTTGACTCTACATTTTTTGTAACAGAAATTACAAACTATTATTTTTTTTCCTTCCCAATTAGGGGATGGGAGGGAAGTGGGAGGAAGAAAAGGTAAATTTTTTCTGATTTAATTTTTTTTTTTTTTTGCTTTTTGGAGGGCAATTGGGGTTAAGTAACTTGCCCAAGGTCACATGGCTAGGTTTTTGTTTGTGTGTGCATTAAGTGTCTGAGGCCAGATCTGAACTCAGGTCCTTCTGACTCCAGGGCTGACACTCTACTCACTGCGCCACCTAGCCGCCCCCTGATTTAAAATTTTAATGAAAAAAATATCAGTAATGAAATATGTCCCATGCCTCTCAGCAAAGAGATTGTGGACTAGACAGGTAAGTGTTGAGGCATATTTTTTCTGACATGGTAAATATTTTGATTTGTCTTGCCTGACTATTTATTTGGGACAAGAAAGGGCTTTGTGGTAGTAGGGGAAAGCAATTAATGGGAAGTGATTAAAAAAGACCATAAATAAAATAATTTTTAAAAGAATATATACAGACGGGGCGGCTAGGTGGCGCAGTGAATAGAGCGCCGGCCCTGGAGTCAGAAGGACCTGAGTTCAGAGCCGGCCTCAGACACCTAATCTGCACAAACAAAAACCTAGCCGTGTAACCTTGGGCAAGTTACTTAACCCCAATTGCCCCAAAAGGGCGGCTAGGTGGCGCAGTGAGTAAGAGCGCCGGCCTCGGAGTTGGGATGACCCGAGATCAGATCCAGCCTCAGAAAATGAGCACCCACGCATAAATAATGACTAGCCGTGTAACCTTGAGCAAGTTACTTAACCCCAATTGCTTTAAAAAAAAAAAAAGAATATATACAGACACACAAAGTAGTTTTGTAGGTAGTGGAGGAGAACACTAACACCTGGGAAGATTAGGAAAAGCCTCACGTAGAAGGTAGCGCTTGAACTGGACATAGAAGGAAAATAGTAATTTTAAGAGGTGAAAGTAAGGAAAGAGAGTATTGGAGACATGAGGGACTTGTGCGAAAATAGATGGAGAAGATGCAATGCCAGGTACAGGGAACAGCAAATAGGTTAGTTTGGCTGAAATGTAAATAAATGAAAAAGATAGCTTGAAGCCAAATTGTAAAGACAAGACTTTGTAAGTTAATCATTATCATTATGATAGAGAGAGAGAAAAAGAGAGAGAGAGAGAGAGAGAGAGAGAGAGAGAGAGAGAGAGAGAGAGAAGGAGCATTTATCTTACTAAACAGTTACTATATTCCAACCACTGTTGTAAGTACTAGGGACACAAATACAAGCAAACAAGACAAACCCTGTCCTCCAGAAGTTTACATTTTAATCAAGCAAGACTATGCATAAAAAAGAGCTAGGAAAGGAGGAGGGAGACCAGCAACATGCCATGTAGCTGGCCAGGAAATGATATGAAGGCCAAGTTTTCCTGCAAAATAAGGCAAAATCTCACCTATCAGAACCTGGTGTCCCATGACGTTTTCCAAGGTAGTGGTAAAAGAGATGAAGATGATGACTAGAATGTAGGCAGCACAGTGAGGAAATGGCTGGGAAGTATTATTGATGGGATGAGTTGAATTTTTAAACTAAAACTTAAAATCATGGCATCCTGAAGAGATCTTCAAGATCATCTAGTCTAAGCCCTTCATTTGAATTGATAAGAAAAAATAAATTCAGATTAATTAATTGACTTGGCTATAGTCACACAATAGTATTAGAGCTATACTTCAAGTCCCCTGACTCCCAGTCTGATGTTTTCCCACTTTATCATGTTGCCTTTAGTCTAGAAGCAAAAGTTCTGTGTATATGGCACCTGGTAACCAAGGATTTGGCAGTTTGTCTTCATATAGAATTCACTTAAAGTTCCAATCAACTGTCTGATCATGGTGATGAATGATGAGGTCACAAAGTTGGAAAAGGGGACTTCACTGGACAGGTTACACGAAGATAGTGTTTAGTTTAAGAAATTACATAGGTCTTAGTCTTCAGCAGTGTATTCTCTGAAGTGTGATTTCTTCATTGTCTAAATACCTTTTACTATTAAGTCAGACAAAACATATAAGTAATTTATCCTGATCAAGTGTCTACCTCCCCCAAAATCTTGGTTTTGTTGATTAAATTATTCTGAAATGGTTTTTCCATCAAGAAGAAAGAAATCTCTAGAAAGACCAATGTCTACAAAGGCCATTGAAAGTTCTGCTAGGTCCACTTTAAATATTGGAAAGGAAAGAATTTCAACTGTTGGTTTACCCAGTGTTATTTCAAGTCCTTCACGCCGAGTCAGCTTTGCGCCTTCCTTACCTTCTGTGACATCTCCTCAAGATTTGGGGGACTCAAAGGTCTCTTTGAAGACTCTTTTTAATGCTATTAAGACCATGGAGGGAAAGCTGGAAGGTAAAATAGATATTCTTGCTGCCAGACCATTAACAACTGAAGAAACATCTGAAATTTTAAAAAGAGATTTGGTGAGTGAAGACCATGGGCATTTAAAATGGTGATTAGGAACCTTATTGCAATTCCAAGTATAAAACCAAGAAAAATTCATACAGTAAGTGAAAATATATAAAGGTAATACCAAAAGGGCCTTTCAACATGTCAACAAGATTTAATTATATAAGAAACAGGTCATACTGAAATAGAAATTGTGAGGGAAGGTTTAGATCTCAGCTCCAATTCTGCCTAATGTCATATAATCACTTCCTTTTTTACTTTGGAGATCAAGATATAAAATTTGACGATTTTAATCCTATAAGTGCTGGTTTACAAAAGAAAAAAAGAGTCCCTAGCCTCAAGAAATAACAATACACAATTAAAGAAATATAAAACATATAGAAAGTATATAAATACAAAGTAATTTTGTAGGTGAGGGAAGAGAACACTAGCAATTGGAAAGATCTGGAAAGGCCTTATGTAGTGGGTGAAATTGGAGCTAGGCCTTGAAGGAAAAGTTATTTCAAGAGGTGGAGGTGAAGGGGTATTTTAAATATCATTTTTAGAAAAAAACTCTACATCTTTGGATATCTCCAATCTCAAATCAGGATATATTAGATATAATAAAGCCTTGGCAAAATGATTTTGTAATTACGTTTCTATTCTTTTTAAATATTTAACTATTTTTCTATAATTTCCATTTCTATATCAAATAATTGAGCATGGAAAAGTATGTTTCTTTAAAAGTTCTAGTAAAACATCCTTGATATTAAAAATAGAAGGAAATTATTATAGGCATTGAGTAGGTTCTGCATGCTTCTGTAAACATTATAGCAAGAAGCACCGTGGTGTATATATTACAGTTAATGGCTATTTCTTTCTTGCACCTTTTTCTGGAAAAATGCTGGGATATTAGAATCTACAAGGCAATATCCCTCCCTTTGAATCAATTGAGTTTCACTCCAAGAATGCTGAACTTTTCAAATATTTGAAAAGGAAAAAGTTAAAGGAAAAAATCTTTGAGTTAAAATAATGATTATCTAGAGAAATTTCCTTGATTTATACTACAAGTTAGAAAAAAATTGAGAACACAAAAGTCTTTTGGATGGGGGAGGGAGCAATAGTAGAAAATAAACTAGTCCTAGTTAGAATTTCTACAGTAGATAAAGCACTGGCTTTCACTCCAGAGGACCTGAGTTCACAATATATCTCTGCTACTTTTTGTGTGACACTGGACAAGTCACTTAACCCCTTCAGGTCTGTTTACTTTTCAGAAAAATGAGGGCGTTGGACTAGATGACCTGTAAAGTGCCTTCCAACTCTGTGATCCTATGCATTTCTAACATCATTATTACTGATATAATGCTATTTTTAAAAGCTATTTCAGTCCTAATAAACTAGTCTTCATTTCCTTGTCACTCCAAAAAAAAGTTACCTGTATTTAATATAAAAGAACTTAAATAATGATCATTTCTTCCTTATTCTACATTATAATCTTATTAAAATTCTTTATTTACCCCCATTGTTGTCTTTATGTGAAATTTATCATTTATTTTTGCCCATATGTTCACATTTAACTGTAACAAACCATTATGGAGGGAAAATGTCATCTTTTATAAAATCCAGAAAATGTGACTATTATTAATATTGTTTTAATATTTTTAACATTTGTTTTCTAAATTGCCCTAAGTTTCTCATTCTGATCATTCACCTCTTATATTTTGCAAAGTATTAATAATTTCTTTTTTTCTCATAAGATGCAAACTATTCTTGAAAAGAATGAAGACGATTTTTCTCGGGCAATTAAATCCCGTGATGTGCCATCAAGAGAAAGTCATAAAATGAGGGGGCACCTGGAGGCTTTGGAAGAAAGGGAAAGGAGCAAGGCAAGGAAATTGGCAAATCTTTTTTGAAAGGGTGGGAAATATCCTGTTACTGAAACATGAGTGACAATTTTTCATGAACCACATTTCTTATGTTGTTGCCATAGTTGGCAAGGAGGAAAACTACAAGAGATCTTTCTCTAATCGGCTTGATGTTTTTCCCCCTTAATGGAAAGATACTTTTAAACTACCTTTAAAGTATTTCTCCTCCAAAATCCTTTTTTTTCCTAAATTTTTTCTGTCTTAGAAAGTCAAAGAAAAAAGCCAGACCTTTTTCTCTGTTGGAGTTTTTGTTTAAAATCTTTAGGCCCCAAATAAAAATAACTTACCCTTTGATGTTTATATTAATGTAATAGAGAGCTAATGTTAAGACAAAATAGATGCCAATCAGCTGGGGAATGGTTAAACAAATTGTGGTGCAGGAATGTAATGGAATGTTATTACTACTTCATAAAAAGTGATAAATATGAAGAATTCAGAGAAGCATGGGAAGACATATAAGAACTTCTACAGAATGAACTAAAAAGAGCAAGACAAACAGAACACACAATGACCAAAACAACGTAAATGGAAAGAATACAACAACAACAACAAAAAGCTGAATGCTACATAATTTTAATTATCAAGCTCAAACCTCAAGAAGAGATGAAAAAATGCATCCCTCCCTCTCTTCTTTGCAGAGATTGGTGGGAGGAGAACATTCTCTGGGTATAGAACTTTGCATCAGACTCAGATGATGTGTTTGTTAAGTTTGCTGAATGCCTTTTTTTCCCTCTACTTTTGTTATAAGTGATGATTCACTGGAAAGGGGAGGGAGGGGAGATTTTTGGAATTGAAGGTGATATAAAAAAATCAATAAACTTTAAAAAATTTATGCCATAATACTACCCCTATTTTGCAATGTCATTCTTGAAAGCATAGTTTAAGTCCCTTCTCTTTGATATCAATTGTGAAAGATAGATTTATGTACTGTGCAGAGGGCTATATATTACATTGGTCTTCTGCAACCTCTAAACTTTTCAACAAATCTACTAATTTTTGCAGTGCATAATGAAGAGCAGAGTCAAGTTTTTGTTTTCGTTTTGTTTTGTTTTTCACATAGAATGATGTGGCACACGGCTGAATGGAAGAAATTTTTTTTAAACCTACAGGATTCTCTTTTTCTCCCCAGCATCCTACCTTGCATTTGTCTATATACGTTGAAAAATAATCCGAAGTATGCTTCCTTCCATATACATGCATTGGCCCTCTGAAGAGTCAGAAACAAGGTTGGTAAAGTACTAGTTATTGCAATCAAACTTGTCCCTCTTATTTGATTTTACATTAGATGGAAAACTTTCAGCGACAGCTAGCAGAGGCTAAGGAAGATAACTGCAAAGTTACAATCATGCTGGAGAACGTACTAACTTCTCACAGTAAAATGCAAGGAGCTCTGGAGAAGGTGCAGATGGAATTAGGGCGGAGGGATTCAGAGATTTCCGGCCTCAAGAAAGAGAGGTATCTAAAATTTCATTTGTCTAATTCTTCTTTTTCTTCTTTTTATCCGGAGTTATAAAATTATTTTGTATCTCTTCCTTTTTTGGAGGCTAATAATATGACATTTGAAGAATAAGAACATTTTTCCAGGTCAGAGGTAGAAGTGAATGTGGTTTTCAGAAATCCAATTTCAAATTTCATTGTATTGGAGCAAGATGAAACATAATGGATCTTTGCAATTAATCTTCTTCAACACAAATTCTGCAGTAAACTAGAATTGTTATACTGTTTGATGAATGGAGTGTAGCTTTACTCATCCTGACTTCAGGTCTGTCAAGTATAGTTATAAAGATAATTCAAGGTAAATACACATTCTGGATTGAATTTAAGGGTGCGCTGGAGATAGCTCTAATTAGCCTACTAACCCATTTTTTACTTTTCAGTGTGAGCATTTATAACTAAGAAATTAGCTATCACTACAAATCAGGGCTTGATTTATTGTTCTGTAGATCGGAAGTGTTAATCATGCAAATTAATCTTAAAAGTATGTATATAGGAGCAGCTAGGTGTCGCAGTGAATAGAGCATTGACCCTGAAATCAGAAGGACCTGAGTTCAAAACCTGGCCTCCTTGAGCAAGTCACTTAACCCCAATTGCCTTTCCCCACTCCCCCCACCCCCAAAAAAGTATGTATACATATATATTTGAGCCTGGTTGTTGAACATTCACCAGGATGTCCCAGTTTGAATTTACCTTCTACTTATATTAGAATTATGTATCAGAAATAAACTTCTCAAATAGAGAACAAAAGACTACTTTTCTGTCATACACTTACTTTAAGTAGATCAGCTGAAATTATAACAGTGGTTCTTTTATGAGTTTGAAGATATATTCTGCATAGGTAACAGAGCCTTTAAAATATTTTTTATTATCACTTGAAACCACATTGCATACTTAACCTTGATCACAGGGGACAGATGATGAAACACTTCCCTCTTCTCAGAGAATTGGGGGACTATAGACCTGAAATATTGCATATGCTGACAGATGAGGTAACTTTGTCAGTCACTTTGTCTAGCTATTTTTTTTCTTTTTAATAAGAAGAAAAGATTGTTGTATAAAAGATAAAATATATCAGTAAAAACCGTTTTAGTGAAACTATGCTTAAAGGAGTTCAACTGGGAGGAAAAATAAGTAAGTCAGCTTAATAACCTTTTGGAGGAGAATCAAACCAGAAAACACATTGGTCTTAAATATGCTTTTGTGCTTAATATAGTTACATAGTTGTCAAATTAATATTTTAAATATAGTAATAATTACTAATAATAATTATTAGTAACACTCATAACAATGACTAATAATTACTTAATTTAGTTACTGTTCAGTTGTTTTTCAGTAATATCTGACTCTCCATTACCCCATTTGGGGATTTCTTGGCAAAGATGTTGGAGTGGTTTGCCATTTCCTTCTCTAGCTCATTTTATAGATGAAGAACTGAGACAAACAGGGTTAAACGACTTGTCCAGGGTTACACAGCCAGTAAGTGTCTGAGGCCAGGTTTGAACTCAGGAAGATGAATCTTCCTGATTCCAGGACTGGTACTCTACCCAGTGCCCCACTTAGCTGCCCCTACTTAATTTAATAATAGGTGTGAAACACATAGCATGTTGCCCAACCTACAAAACTCTGGAGTGTAAATGAACCAGATTAAAATGTAATTGGGATCCATTTCTATTTGAGTTTGAGGCCATTGGTCTGGTTTACGAAATCAAAGAAGCTTCGTTATAGCAGTTGCTTCCCACTTCTCCCAGCAGAGTTGTCAAGCACTTATTAGGTATTCCCTACAAGCCCTGCCCCAAGTAATGGGGATAGAAACACAAGCGGAATATAGTCCCTACAATTCAGGAGTTTGCATCCCACTAGAAGGTAACAACAGGTTCACAAATAAGTAAATACATACAGTATGTACAAAATTATTTCCAAGAGGGTTCACAAGTAAGATTGCAGAGGTTGGCAGGAGCTGGCAGCAAGGAAAGGCAAATGAGAGAAAGGAATTGAAGATAGCCTGGCAAGGACATGGAGGTAGGGATATTCACCGTCCTTTATGAGGGGGTAGCAACAGAGAGCCACTGAAGCACTAGTGGTGGGGGTGGGAGCCAGACTGCACAGGGTTGAAGAGTGAGTGGGAGGTGAGAGAGTGGAGGTAGGGTTGTAGGGAGCTTTTTTCTAGGTTTTTGGCTATGAAAAGGAAGCAAGCTATAGTTTTATAGCTTGAGATAAGACAGTACTCATTGGAAAGACCCTGATGTTGGAAAAGATTGGAGGCAAAAGGAAAAAGGGATGACAGAGGATGAGATGGCTAGCTAGTGTCATGGAAGCAATGAACAGACTTTGGGAGATAGTGGAAGATTAGAAGGGCTTTCCATGCTATGGTCCATGGGGTCATGAAGAGTCAGACACAACTAAATAACTGAATAGCAAAGTCACAGAAAATTTTTTGAGAATGGAGAAGGGCTAGGCATATTTGTAGGCAACAATAAAGGAGCCTTTGGACAAAGAAAGACTGAAAAGAAGAGAAAGTTAGGGGTTGATCAAAGGACAAGTTCTCAGGAAGGGAGAGAGTGGGTTTACAACTGACTTTGGCAAAGAGAGGGCCTCTTCTGAAAATGGATCATCTCTTTACTCCTGAATAACATAGTAGATCCTTGGGAAACGGTGCTTATCATAAGTTAGTCAATGGCATGTTATAAATACCTACTTTTGCAACGTGGCATACTTAGGAGTCATAAAGAGGTAATGGAAGGTAATGGAAAACTCAGTTTTCTGCACCCAGTTCTCTGCCCCATAGTTTCTGATCTAAATTATGGCTCATATTCATTTTTCCTTAAACTCTCCCCACTCCTAACCCCCCTCTTACTGTAGAGGGCAACATAATCCAGTCCCTGAAGCTCTCAACCTAGGTGTCATCCTTAACTACTAACTATCTCCATTCTCCCATATCCTATTTGTTGCCAGAGTTTATTGATTTCACCTTTGCAACCTCTCAAATCATCCTTCTTTCCTTCTGACACTGAAGCCCTCATTACTTTATGCCTGGACTCTTGCAATAACCTGCTGGTAGGTCGGCCTGCCTCTTCGAGAACAAAAGACAACAATCAAGTCTTTAACTACTCCAATAGATCCACTATTCAACCACCAAAATGATCTTCAGAAAGCACAGGTTCAACCATTTCTGCCTCACTACTCGATAAACTCTAGTGGCTCCCTAATGCCTCCAAGATTGAATACAAAATGCTATTTGTCATTCAAAGTCCTTCATTACTTAGCCTCTTCCTACCTTAGCAATCTTCTTACACCTTACTCCCTAACACAGGTACTCTGATCCAGTGACACTGGCCTCCTCGCTATTCAGAGAACAAGACCCTCCATCTCTCAGCTCTGGGCATTTTCTCTGATTGCCCTGGAATGCCCTGCTTTCCCATCTCCACCTACTGGCATCCCCAGTTTCCTTCAAGTCCCGGCTAAAATCATATCTTCTATAGGAAGTCTTTCCCAACTCCCCTTAGTTTTAATGCGTTCCCTCTTTTAATTATTTTGTATTTATCCTGTGTACAGCTTATTGTACATATTTGTTTGCTTGCTGTCTCCTGCATTACCTTTAAGATAGGAACTGTCTTTTGCCTCTTTTTGTATTCTAGCACTTAGCACATTGTCTGACACATAGATGTTTAATAAGCATTTATTGTCTGAATGACGATTGATACACTGACTATGGGAATTTAGGAATATTATGAAATCTCTGTTACTAGTGTTATAATCTGAAATTGAGGCTAATAACTGCCCCCCCAAAAAAACTTACAAATGTCTTGGGAATCAACAAAGTAATATATATTAAGGCTTTTAAGTTGATGGAAAGTACTACCAAACTTCCAAATGCTATTATGTCAAGAGTATTCTTTGCTGTAGTCATTTTTGTTCTCTTTTTAACTTTTAGGCTTCTAAATCAGCAGAAGGTACACAAGTTAGAAGCAGAACTGGATGAATGGCAATCCAGACTCCTTATTGAAGAAGCCCAGCACAATAGTGAGGTAGAGGCCAAGTTTTCATAGGTGATAAAGTAAAATTTTTATTTTTATAGGAAGTGTCTGAACCACAGTTTTTTTAAAAAACTAGAAAACTGAATGAAATAAGATTGCATAAATTCCTTTTTACTAAAAGATGACTTTGACCAATGACAAGTTTACAAATGGGAAACAGGGTCCATGAAGTAAGTGGTACAATGTCACTGTGAGACCTGGAGCAAAGTTCACTTTACTCTCTTTTGCTCATGACATCTTTGAAGTTCTATATATGGCAGTTATTATAATTATTCTTATCCTGTCTTCTGTTGTTAACACTTTTTGCATTTAAATACATTTTTAAAATTCAGAACTTAAAAGGATTTACAAAAGAATTTGTAACTTCAGTCAGGATAATCAAAAATGTATATACTAGCTATACTTTAGAAGCTCTGGCCCCCCTTTACAGGCAAATTCTTTCAATTACCTCTAATAGGCTCAATTTAAAAGGATAGCAAATTCTTAGAAATCAAATATGCACCCATTATAAGTTTCTACATGTTGTCACTGTACTAATGTAGACATCTGGGATCCTTGTTTGTTTTCTACTTGATAAAGTGATATGAGTATGCAAGGTACGTATATGCTCCTCATATGTACTTCAAGGAAATTAAAGCATAATGTTGCCCTCTTCTTTCAGTTGGAACCTCTACATAATGCACTAGATGTATCCAGAGAAGACAATAGGAAACTGGCTTTGAGCTTGGAACAAGCTCTGCAGACTAATAGCCAACTCCAAAAAATGCTGGACCATATTCAAGAGAAATTAGACAGCAAAGAAATTGAGCAGCAAAGTTTGGAAAATTATAGGTAAGGGCAAAGCAGTCATCATAAAGGTAGGGAACGTCTTATAGAAGGTAAATTTGGCTCTTTTCTGTTGATAACTGATTTTCATTTCCATTCTGAGCCAGGAATAATAGTAACTACCACCTTATTAATGATTTAAATACAGTCATTTGAAGACTGGTGGAGTAACGGCCACATGAAGCTACCCAGTTTCTAGCAGTGAAGCAACTCAACTGAGCATGGAGAGTACTAAGTATTTGTTTTGTTCTGATTCCTTCAGGTCACTAATAAGATTTAGACCATAAAAAAGATCAAGCACCTCGTATGTCCACAGCCTACGTTAAATCAGGATGGGCCTAAAAGAAATCAGTTTATGAACCTAAAGGAAATCAGACATCAGACAAATAAAATACTTTGAATCCTCTTCCAATTCTGCTAGAATTTTTAAGGAAATTTCTACCTAGGAAGAATGCTAACTTATACAAACATTTTTTCCTCCCTTAATGATATACATCATGAAGGAAAGAGTAATAGGAAGAAAGGATCATTTTTTAAAAAATAAAGCCAGAGTTCTGTGCAAGTTATCAGTCACCCAGGTTCGCAGCCTTCGAGTCTTCCTTAATTCCTAACTGTCCTTCATTTCATATATAGTTGCCAACTCTTGTCAATTTTTATCTCCACAACATCTCTTAGATCTGTCTTCTCTCTGCTTACATGTCTACCACTGTAGTTCAAATCTTTATTACCTCTGTCCAGGACTATCTGAATAGCCTCCTAATTGGTCTTTCTGCCTCAGATCTCTTCCCACTCCAATCTGTCCTCCATATAGCATTTAAAGTAATATTCCAAAAACACAGGTCTGGACATACCATTCCCATGTTCAGTAAACTCCAGTGGCTCCCCACTCCTTCTGTGGTCAAATATAAACTTTTCTGTTTGACATTTAATACCCTTGAAAATCTGGCTCCAATGTGTTTCTCAAGTCTTCCTTTATATTATTGATCCCCTTCATGCATTCTTTTGATGGACTTCACACATAATATTTCATCTCTTCATATTTTTGCACTGTGTTCCCCCATACCCAGAATATACAAATAATATTTATTATTCACAGATTCTGCTCATATTTATTTGTAATCTCAAAATCAAAACTCATAGCACTTAAACTTCATTCCTGGACATAAACAAGTGGCAAAAAATTTGAGCTGCCAACACACATTCCCAGTTGAGGTCAAATAAGGCAATACTCTGCTTTTTTTTGTTCTAGCTCTCTTACTGTTAACAAGTGTCTTTTTTGCAGTCTACTTAGTGCCACTGTTTTTCCATTTTTCTATTTTTTATTGGTGATTTCACTGTTTAAAATGCTCCCAGCATAGTGCTATTTAGAGCTGAAGTGCTTTTTACTGTTCCTAAGGATAAAAAGGCTATGATGTGCCTTAATGGGGAAAACACACATGTTAGATAAGCTTCACTCAAGCATGAGTTACAGTGATTGTGGCTGTGAGTTCAGTGTTAACTAATCTACAATACAATATATACAACCACTATCTTGGCTCCTGGAAGTCAAAACACTAAATATAAGAGAATAACAGCAAGTAAGGACTTGTCTCAGGGCCATTTCTTTCTAAATTTAATAGAATAGAATGAGATTAATGATGAGGAAAATGATGATGATGATGATGACAACTAACATACACATAATGTTAAAGGCTGATCTTCACAAGAGCCTCCTTCATTAGAACTACAAATATTATATTAATCTTATAGATAAGGAACCCGAGGCTCCTAGATATTGTTCTCCCATGAAAATTCTCAGTCTAGTGACCAGCTAAAAAGAAGAGGCAGGTTTTGAATCTATCATACTTCCTTTAGTTTTCTTTGAAAAAAAATAGGAATACCTCAATTCAAGAAACCTATTATTAATGAAGCAGTATGCCAAGTGTTAGAATAAAGAGATTCCTAAGGTGTTGAGGGGAATTTCAATGTGTCTCAAAGTGGAAGGTTAGAAAAATTTGAGAGAAGGGAAACAGTAGGAAAAAAACTCTGTCACTTAACAGCAAAATAGTAGGTATGAGGCTCTTCCTGTAAAGGAGGAAGTTGTATTTTCTCAGAAGGAAATAACTTCTTGCCCTGAAAGGAATGCAAAAATTAGGAAAAAGAGCATCCAATACAGCATCCTGGGGAAGATGGAAAAATGATAGAACTTATAGAGCACTTTAAGGTTTGTAAAGTTTACATACATTGTCTTATTTGATCCTCACAACAACTCTGTAAAATATAATTATCCTTATTTTGTAGATGAGCAAGATTAGACCACTGAGGAAACTAAAAGATTAAGTGATGTGTATGTCCAGGGTCATATAGCTAGTAAATGTCTAAGGCAGAATTCAAGCTCAGGTGTTCATAATTCCAAGTCCAGTCCTTTGTCCAGTATGCCATCTACCTAAATAATGATAGTGACTCCATGCTGAGGCATCTTTTTTATCCTAGGACCATAGATTTAGAGATGAAAGGAACCTTAGATACTATCTGATTGTAGTTTTTTTTTTAACCTTTTTGTTACGTATCCCTTTGACTGTTAGATGAAGCCTATGAGCTTCATAGAATCCTTTTCAAAGGCATGAAAAAAATCTGGGAATATAAAGGAGACAGATTAGGTTAAAATAGTGTCATTAAAATATTTTAAAGAACAAGTTCATGGACCCCATTTTTTTTTTGCTTTTTGGAGGGCAGTTGGGGTTAAGTAACTTGCCCAAGGTCACATGGCTAGGTTTTTGTTTGTGTGTGTGTTAAGTGTCTGAGGTCGGATCTGAACTCAGGTCCTTCTGACTCCAGGGCCGATGCTCTACTCACTGCACCAATGGACCCCATTTTAAGAACCTTCAATATAGGTTAATTCCTTCATTCTGTAGCTGAGAAAAGTGAGGCCTACCTAGAGAGTTTAAGTGACTTGCCCAAAATACAAAGTTGCAGAACTGAGATTCAAACTGAGGTCCTATGACACCAAATCCATCACTCTTTCCTATGACATGTATCTAGGAGGTAAGGAAGAACATCCTAAACTATTAAACTGTTGATCTATATCAGTTCTTATGTTTCATGTGGGAATACATTTTACTACTAAAAGAAATCTAGAGATCATTACTATGTATTATTCTTTGATAAGAAATTGAAAACCTTAGGGTTATAAGTGGTTTCATCACTATATAGTTGCATGAAGTATGGCAAATATAGAAAGTAAACAGCTAGTTGAGAAAAAAGGTATATAAGGATGAGATCTGGATTTCCAGAGTATGGTTTAAAATATAGAAATAACAGGCCTTTTAAAAATGTATTATTTATTTTTAATGTTCTTTTTTTTTAAATTTCAGCTTCCAAATTCTCTCTCCCATCCTTCCCCCACATACTGAGAAAGGCAAGCAATATAATATTATTTACACATGTGAAATAATGCCAAACATATTTCCATATTAACCATGTCATTAAAAAGCAAGGAAAGTACAAAAAGTGAGAAATTATACTTCAATTTGCACTCACTTCCATCAGTTCTGCCTTGTTTTGGTGGTAGATTGCATTTTTCATCATGAGTTCTTCAGAATTTTCTTGAATTATTGTATTGATCAGAGTAGCTAAATCTTTTACAATTGATTGTGATCACAATATTGCTGTTACTATGTACAGGGATCTCCCAGTTCTGCTCATTTCCCTCTGCATCAATTCATATAAAGTCCTCCCAGGTTTTTCTGAAACCATCTCCCTCATCATTTCTTATAGCACAATAGTATTCCGTCACAATTATATACAATTTATTCAGCTATTCCCCAGATGATTGGGCATCCCTTCAGTTTCCAATCCTTTGCCACCACAGAAAGAGCTGCTATAAATATATATATATAGGTTCTTTTCTTTTTTCTTTGATAACTTTGGGTTTCAGACCTAGTAGTGGTATTTCTGGGTCAAAGATTATGCATAGTTGGGGCAGCTAGGTGGCACAGTGAGTAGAGCCCTGGAGTCAGAAGGACCTGAGTTCGGATCTGGCCTCAGACACTTAACACACACAAACAAAACCCTAGCCGTGTGACCTTGGGCAAGTTACTTAACCCCAATTGCCCTCCAAAAAGCAAAAAAAAAAAAATTATGCATAGTTTTATAGCTCTTTGACCATAGTTCCAAATTATTCTCCAAAATAGTTAGACCAGGTTAGAATCCTTCTAACTACCCTAATAATGATAAAGTTTTTCAGACCTACATCTATTATCTTCCCATATAGGAAGGTAAACAGTTTTAACCTTGAGTCCCTTTTGATTTCTCTTTTACCTTTTTATGCTTCCCTTGAGTCTTGTGTTTGAATGACATATTTTCTATTCAGCTCTAATCTTTTCATCAGGAATTCTTGAAAGTCCTCTATTTCATTAAATGCCGGTTGTTGTTTTATTCACTAAAGGATAATACTCAGTTTTCCTGGATAGGTTGGCTATTTTTTATTGTGATCCAAGCTTCTTTGCCTTCTCAAATATCATGTTTCAAGCCATCTGCTCGTTTAACATGGAAGCTACTAAATTTTATGTGATGTTGACTGTGGCTCCATGACATTTGAATTTTCTTTCTGACTACTTGTAATATTTTCTCCTTGATGTGGAAGCTCTGGAATTTGGCTATAATATTCCCAGGAGTTTTCACTTTGGGATGGCCTTCAGGGGGTGATCAGTGAATTTTTTCAATTTCTATTGTGGTTATTGGATAACAGGAAAATTTTCCTTGATAATTTCTTGAAATATGATGTCTAGCCTCTTTCTTTGGTCGTGGCTTCCAGGTAGTCTGATAGTTCTTAAATTATCTCTCCTCAATCTATTTCCCAGGTCATTTCTTTTTCCAGTGAGATATTTCATGTTTTCTTCTATTTCTTCGGTCTTTTGAGTTTGTTTTATTGTTTCTTGATTTCTCATGTAGGCATTAGCTTCTGCTTGCCCAATTCTAATTTTTATGGAATTATTTTCTTCAGTGATATTTTGTATATCTTTTTCAGTTTGCCCAATTCTTCTTTCTCAGGAGTTCTTTTCTTCAGTGAATTTTTGTATCTCCTTTTCCAATGGGGCTATTCTGGTTTTTAAGGAGTTCTTTTCTTCACTTAAATTTTGTGTCTCTTTCACCATTAAGCCAATTCTGTTTTTTAAGGTATTATTTTCTTCTTTGAGGCTTTGCTTGTAGCTGTTTTTACATTGTTGTCTTCTTAGTTTGTGTTTGAGGTGAGTTTGAGTTTGGTCTTTCCTGATATTTTAGTAGAGGGCAGTATTACCAGAAAATATAACCAAGCAGAACAGGCCCAGTGTCAGAGACAAAGAGCAGCTCTCCCTCAGGGTGTCAGTCCTGGGAGCTTGAGATGCCCTGGTTCTCTCTGCATGTTGTCTTTCTAATATGTGTTTGTTGACCACATTTTTCTCTCTTTTACTGATCACAGATGAAATTTAGGGAAAGCATACGCCTGTGAAAAGAGGGGAGTTTTCCTTATTTATATTCCTATATGTTGTAATGAAATACTTTGGCTTTCAACAAAAGAAGCATAATAGATAAAAAGGAGGGTCAGGAACTATATGCTAATTAGATATTCAGGTAAAGAAATAAAAACATTTGAAGACATCAAGCATAATAGGAATCATTTTTGGGTAAAGATCACTGAAGGGAAAAACAGAAGCAACATTTTTGGAGTGCACTATAGTACACCAGGTCAAAAGGAAGACATTAACATGAGAAACTTCAGAAACTGGACATCAAGACATAATATAGCATTGATAGGGTATTTTAAGAGACATCTAGGCTTGCTACCAGAATTCTGCTGGAGTTCCATCTGCTAGGAACAGAATAGCCAATAAATTCTTCAAATCTCGAGAATGTGACAAGAGAAACTGTTGTCCTGGCCCTGATACTTACCAAAAAACAGAATCTGGTTCCTAGGGTAAAAATGACCACTCCATCTTAAAATTCATGGTAGAAAAGGAAAGGAAAACCAAATATAGTCCTCTCTGAAGACTGAATTTGAGGGAAATGTATTTCAAATGATATATAAAAGGATAGGCAGGATCTCAAGCTTAATATTCAACAGAGGAAGTCACCCTAGAAGAAATGGAAAACTTTTAAGAATTAAACTCCCAAGAGAAAAGTGGAAATTATTTTGATGAAGAAGAAAAGAAGGAGTTACCTATACTAATTGAACAATGAACATCAGCAAGCTTAGATTTTAAAAAGACATCTAGTAGATTAAACAAGAAAAGATGAAGCAAAATGAAGGGTGAATTTTTTAAAGGTAAGCACTATGTAAATGAACAATGAACATCAGCAAGCTTAGATTTTAAAAAGACATCTATAGTAGATTAAACAAGAAAAGATGGAGCAAAATGAAAGGTGAATTTTTTTAAAGGTTAGCACTATCATATTAAAATAATATGAAGAGTGTTGAAGTTAATAATGAGCTGAATCTGACTATTAATGCTAAAGATAGTAAAAGGTCTTTTTAAAAAAACTACTTTAGAGTAGAGACAGAACCAAGAGTGCAAAGGCAGGAACTCACCTGAACTCTCCCAAATTCCCTCCAAACAGCTTTAATGTAACACTTCAAATAGAATTCTGTAGTGTCAGAACCAACAAAAGATTGAGATGAAATAATTTTCCAGGCCAAGACATCTTAGGAGGTAGGCAAGAAAGATCTCTGTCAGCAGGGTGGTGGTTAGACCTAGAGTGAAGCACAGCATAAGCCAATCACCAGAAAGCCAGCAGCAGGCCTTGGAAGCAGCTATTTCAGGGGCAACAGCAGGTTCTAAGGTTCTTGGCCCATAAATAGTAAGGGGGTCAGAAAATCAGAAGATTACAGGGGCTCCTTTGCTGGCATTGGTACCTGGTTGCATTTCCAATACAAAGTTCCTGGGTCACAGTTACAGGGCAAGGAGGATCACTAACATGCTAGCATTTGTGACTACATGGGAGCAGGTATCCTGGTCACAGTTCCAAGGTAGAAAAGAATACTTGTGGTCATTCACAGAATGGAGCACAAGCCAGTAAAGCAATGACCACACCTCTCCTTAGATAGCACCACCTTGGAAGAACTGAAAAGTTACAGACCCCCAGGACTATCTCTGAAAACATGAAAAACCTGAAGTTTGGAGCAGTGTTCTCTCTACCCCAGGATCAGAACCCAACTTTAACATAAAGTTAAAAGTCATTAAATTAGATGGGAAAAACTAGCAAACAACAACAACAAAAGAACCTGATCATAGAAAGTGACAGGGAAGGTGAAGACACAAATTCAGAAGAAGACAACTAAGTTATTTACATTTACATGAAAAGCCTCAAAGGAAAATATGATTTGGACACGAAGCCAAAATGAATTTTTGGAAGAGCTCAAAAAGAATTTTCAAAATCAAATAAGAGAAATAGAGGAAAAACTTTGTAACAAAATGAAAATGATACAAGAAAATTATAAAAAGAGAGCCCTTACTAGCCGTGTGATCTTGGGCAAGTTGCTTAACCCCAGTTGCACCCTCTAAAAAAGCAAAAAAAAAAAAAGAGAGAGAGAGAGAGAAAGAGAGTCAATCACTTAGTAAGAGAGGCACAAAAAAATACTGAAGAAAATAACACCTTGAAAAATAGAATTAGACAAATAGTAAAAGAAGTACAAAAATTTCTTGAACAAAAATTCAACGAAGAAAGAACTCCTTAGGAAAAAAAAGAATTGGGCAAATGGGAAAAAGATGTTCAAACTGTCACTAAAGAAAATAATTCCATAAAAATTAGAATTGGGCAAGCAGAAGCTAATGACTCCATGAGACATCAAGAAACAATAAAACAAACTCAAAAGACTGAAGAAAACATGAAATATCTTATTGAAAAAAACAACTGACCTGGAAAATAGATCAAGGAGAGATCAATTAAGAATTATTGGACTACCTGAAATCCATGACCAAAGAAATTTCAGAACTTGCAGGCCAAGGAGAAAATATTTCAGGCATCCAGAAAGAATTCAAGTATTATGGAGCCACTGTCAGGATAACACAAAATTTGGCAGCTTCTACATTAAGAGATTATAGGGCTTGGGATATGATATTCTGGAAGACAAAGGAACTAGGATTATAGCCAAAAATAACCTACAGAGGAAAATTTTGATATTTAATGAAATAGAGAACTTTCAAGTATTCCTGATGAAAAGATCAGAGCTGAATAGAAAATCTGACTTTCAAATATAAGACTCAAGGATAAAATGTAAACATGAAAGAGAAATCATAAGTGATTCAATAAGGCTTAGCTTTACATTTCTATATGTGAGGATGACACTTGTAATTCCTAAGAACTTTATCATTATTAGGGCAGTTAGAAGGAGTACACACAGACAGAAGGCATGTGTATGAGTTCACCACACTGGGATGATTTCCAAACAAATAAAATTAAGGGGCAAGAAAGAGGGATCCATTGGGAGAAGGGGGAAGGGAGAGGTTAAATGGAGAAAATTATCTCCCATAAAAGAGGTATGAAAGTAAGAGCTTTTACAATGGAGAGAAAAATGGACAATGGTGGGCGGTGCTTGAACCTTACTCTTATTAAAATTGTCTCCAAAAGGGAATAACATAAAACTTAGCTGGATATAGAAATCTTTCTTACCCTACAGGCCAATAGGAGGAAAAGGAGATGAGGGGTGGGAGTGGTGCTGATAGAAAGGAGGGGGATAAAGGAAGGCAGTGGTCAGAAGCAAAACAGACATTTGAGGAAGAACAGGTTAAAGAGAGACAGGAAAAAAAAAAGGATGAAAGGGGAAAATAAGATAGAGGGACATACACAGATAGTAATCATAATTTTGAATGTGAATAGGATGAACTCACCCATAAAGTGGAAGCAGGTAGGAGAATGAATTTCAAAACCAGAATCCAACAATATTTGGGGTTTTTTATCATCATCATCATTATTATTATTTATTAATTTCTTTCTTTTTTAGTTTCCAACATTCATTTTCACAAGATTTTGAGTTTCATATTTTCTCCCATCTCTCCCCTCATTCCCCACCCTGAGATGGCATGAATTCTGATTAACCCTTCCCCCAATCTGCCCTCCCTTCTATTCCCCCCCCTCATTATCCCCTTCCCTTCTATTTTCCTGTAGGGCAAAATGGACTTCTATACCCCATTGCCTGTATATCTTATTTCCCAGTTGCATGTAAAAACAATTTTAACATTTGTTTTTAAAGCTTTGAGTTCCCAAATTCTCTCTACTTTCCTCTCCACCCACTCTCATTGAGAAGGCAAGCAATTAAAAATAGGTTATATATGTGTATTTATGCAAAACACTTCCATAATAGTGATATTATAAAAGACTAACTATATTTCCTCCATCCTATCCTGCTCCTCATTTATTCTATTTTCTCCTTTGACTCTGTCCCTTTACAAAAGTGTTTGCTTCTGCCCACCCTCTCCCCCAATCTGCCCTCCCTTCTATCATCCCCCCTTTTTATTTCCTTCCCCCTTACTTTACTGTAGGGTAAGATAACCAATTGGCCGTGTATTTTATTCCCTCCTTAAACTAAATCCAATGAGAATAAAGTTCACTCATTCCCTCTCACCTCCTCCTTCTCCCCCTCCATTGTAACAGTTTTTTCTTGCCTCTTTTGTGTGAGGTAATTTACCCCCATTCTATCTCTCCCTTTCTCATTCTCCCAATATATTCCTCTCTCACCCCTTAATTTTATTTTTTAGATATCATCTCTTCATATTCAACTCACCCTGTGCCATCTATCTATCTATCTATCTATCTATCTATCTATCTATCTATCCATCTATCTATCTATATTTCTTCCAACTACCCTAACAATGAGAAAAGTCTCATGAGTTACAAATATCATCTTTCCATGGAGGAATGTGAACAGTTCAACTTTAATAAGTCCCTTATGATTTCTCTTTCCTGTTTACCTTTTCATGCTTCTCTTAATTCTTGTATTTTAAAGTCAAATTTCCTATTCAGCTCTTCTCAGAAAGCCCTCTATTTCATTTAATATTCATTTTTCCCCTAAAGCATTATATTCATTTTTGCTGGGTAGGTGATTCTTGGTTTTAATCCTAGGTCCTCTGACCTCCAGAATAGCATATTCGAAGCTCTTTGATTCCTTAAGTAGAAGCTGCTAGATCTTGTGTTATCCTGGTTGTATTTCCATAATACTCAAATTGTTTCTTTCCGACTGCTTGCAATATTGTCTCCTTGACCTTGAAACTCTGGAGTTTGGCTACAATATTCCTAGGAGTTCTCCTTTTTGGATCTTTTTCAAGAGGCTATCAATGGATTCTTTCAATTTCTATTTTACCCTCTGGTTCTAGAATATCAGAGCAGTTTTCCTTCATAATTTCTTAAAAAATGATCTGTAGGTTCTTTTTTTGATCATGATTTTCAAGTAGTCCGGTAATTTTAAAATTCTCTCTCCTGGATCTATTTTCCAGGTCAGTTGTTTTTCCAATGAGACATTTCACATTGTCTTCTATTTTTTCATTTGTTTGGATCTGTTTAATAATATCTGGATTTCTCCTAAAGTCATTAGCTTCCATTTACTCCATTCTGATTTTTAAGGAATTATTTTCTTCAGTGAGCTTTTGGACCTCCTTTTCCATTTGGCCAATTCTGCTTTTAAAGGCATTCTTCTCATTGGCTTTTTGGACCTCTTTTGCCATTTGTGTTAGTCTACTTTTTAAGGTGTTATTTTCTTGTTTTCCTTTTTTTTGGGGGGGGGGAGGAGAGAATGCAGGGCAATTGCGGTTAAGTGACTTTCCTAAGGTCACACAGCTAGTAAGTGTGTTAAGTATCTTGAGGCCAGATTTAAATTCAGGTTCTCCTGACTTCAGGGCCAGTGCTCTATTCACTGAGCCACCTAGCTGCCCCAAAATGTTATTTTCTTCAGTATTTTTTTAGTCTCTTTTAGCAAGCTGTTGACTCATTTTTCATGATTTTCTTGCATCTTTCTCATTTTTCTTCTGCTTCTCTTGCTTGATTTTCGGAATCCTTTTTGACCTCTTCCATGGCCTGTGACCAATTCATATTTTTCTTGGAAGCTTTTGATGTAAGATCTTTGACTTTGTTGTCTTCTTCTGGTTGAATGTTTTGATCTTCTTTGTCACTAAAATAAGATTCTATAGTCTGAGGGTTTTTTTGTTTTTGTTTTTGTTTTTGTTTTTGCTTTTTGCTCATCCTCCCAGCCAAATACTTGACTTTCTAACTCTTTGTTAATGTAGGACTCTGCTTCCAGTGGGGGTAGGGGTGGGAGTGGGAGTGGGTGTACTGTCCTAGTATTCTGGGGTGCTGTATCAGCTACTGAATCCTCCACTGTCTGTGAGCCCAGAGCTCTGGAAGCAGCCATTGCTGCTGTTGCTGCTGCTGCTACCACCTCTGTCGCCCCAGGGCTGGGGCTGGACCACATTCATCTTTCATGTAGGTCCCACAGAGTTTTCCCACTTACTTTCTATTCTGTCTTTGGTGTTTGTGGTTGAGAAGTGTGGAAATTGCCACAGCTGCCAGTGATTCAGTCCCCTGAGGCCTGCACTGGCCCTGTCTGTGCCAACATGGCCCATGTCAGACTATACTCCACTCCCAGCCCAGTGTGATATACCCTTCTTGTTGACCTTCCAGGCTGTCTTGGGCTAGAAATGTGTATTGCTTTGTCATTTTGTGGGTTCTGTAGCTCTAGAATTTGTTTAGAGTCATTCTTTACAGGTATTTGGAGGGGGTTGGGGGAGATCTCAAGTAAGTACCTGCTTTTACTCTGCCATTTTGGCTCCACCCCGTCCCAACAATATTTTTTAAAATATTTTGTTTACAAGAAACACATCTGAAACAGATACAGAGTAATAGTAAATGAATGGAGCAGAATCTATTATACTTCAGGTGAAATAAGAAAAAAAAACAGGGGTGTAATCATGATCTCAGACAAAGCAAAAGCAAAACTAGATCTAATTAAAAGAGATGAGGAGGGAAACTACATTATGTTGAGAGGTACCTTAAACAATGAAGTAGTATCAATACTATGTATATGCACCAAATGATATAGCATCCAAATTCTTAAAAGTTAAATGAATTATAAAAGGAATTAGTAAAATTATACTGTGGTGGACCTCAACTTTTCCCTCGCAGAAGTAGATAAATCTAACCAAAACATAAGCAAGATAGAAGTTAAGGAGATGAATAGAATTTTAGAAAAATTAGATATGATAGATGGCTGGAGAAAATTAAATAGTAATAGAAAGGAGTATACCTTTTTTCAGCAGTACATAGCACCTTCACAAAAATTAACCATGTATTAGGGTATAAAAACTTCATAACCAAACTCAGAAAAGCAGAAATATTACATGCATTCTTTTCAGATCATAATACAATAAAAATTCCATTCAATAAAGAGCTATGAGAACATAGATTGAAAATTAATTGGAAACTAAGTTAAAGAACTAATTAAAGATTATTAATTAAAGGGTTAAAGAACAAATCATAGAAACAATAAATAATTTCATTAAAGAGAATGACAACAGTGAGACAACATGCCAAATTTTATAGGATGGAGCCAATGCAGTACTTATGGGAAATTTTGTTTCTTCAGATGCTCCCATCAATAAAATAGAGAAAAAGGAGACAGATGAATTGGGCATGTAACTAAAAAAACTAGAAAAAGAACAAATTAAAAAATCTTTAATTAAACGCCAGGTTAGAAATTCTGAAAACCAAAGGAGAAATTAATAAAATTGAAAGCAAGAAAACCACATATAAAGAAAACTAGGAGTTGATTTTGGGGGGTGGGGTGAGGAGAAACAATAAAATGGATAAACCACTGGTTAATTTGATTTTTTGTAAAAAATGAAGAAAGCTAAATTACCTGCATCAAAAATGAAAAGGCTGAATTCACCACCAATGAAGATGAAATTGAAGCAATTATTAGGAGCTTTTTTGCCAATTATATGACAATCTGACAATCTAAGTGAAATGGAAGAATGTTTACAAAAATAAAAACTGTCCAGATTAATGGAAGAGGAAATAGAATACTTAAATAACCCTATCTTAGAAAAATTAATTGAGCAAGCCATAAAAGAACTCCCTAAGAAAAAAATTCCATAAGATTAAATGGATTCACAAATGATTTCTACCAAACATTTAAAGACCAATTAATTCTAATACTGTATAAGTTATTTGGAAAAAGAGACAAAGAAGGAGTCTTACCAAATTTCTTTTATGACAGAAATATAATTCTGATACCTAAACTAGGAAGAGCAAAAATAAAGAAAACTACAGACCAGTTTCCCTAAATAATGTTGACGTAAATATTTTTAAATAAAATACTAACAAAGAGATTACAGCAATATATCACAAAGATCATGCATTATGACCAGGGGGGATTTATGCCAGGAATGCAGGGCTATTCAGTATTAAGAAAACTATCAAAAACTATCAGCATAATTGACCATATCAATAACAAAAACAACAATCATGTGATTATCTCAATAGGCACAGAAGAAACTTTTGATAAAATTCAATAATCATTGCTATTAAAAATACTAGAAATCATAAGAATCAATGAAGCTTTCCTTAAAATAATAAGTAGTATCTATCCAAAATCATCAATAAGCAATATCTGTAATGGGGAGAAGTTAGAAGCCTTTATAGTAAGATCAAGGGTCAGACAAGGATGTCCATTATCACCACTATTATTCTATATTGTACTAGAAATGTTAGTGTTAGGGGCGGCTAGGTGGTTCAGTGAATAGAGCACCAGCCCTAGAGTCAGGAGGACCTGATTTCAAATCTGGCCTCAGACACTTAACACAAAAACTAGCTGTGTAACCTTGGGCAAGTCACTTAACCCCCACTGCCCTCCAAAAAGCAAAAAAAAAAAGAAAGAAAGAAAGAAAAAGAAATGTTAGTGTTAGCAAAAAAAGAAGAAAGAGAATTTGAAGGAATTAGACTAGGCAATGAGGAATTATCACTCTTTGCAGACAATATCATAATATACTTTAAAAATCCTAGGGAATCAACTAAAAATCTATTTGAAGTAATTTACAACTTCAGTAAAATTGCCAGATATAAAATAAGCCCACATAAATTATTAGCATTTCTATATATTACAAAGGAAGTTCAGCAAGGAGAGCAAAAGAGAGAAACTCCACTTAAAATAAACACGGACAATATAAAACACTTTGTAGTCTACCTGCCAAAACAAACCCAGAATTATATGTAACTATAACAGTCACAATACACTCGTCACATGAGGTGAGATCAAAACAATTAGAGAAATATTAATTGCTCATGGGTAGGTTGAGTCAATATAACAGTCCTACCCAAATTAATTTTCTTATATGGCATACCAATCTAACTACCATTTATAAATCTAGAAAAAAAATAAAATTTATCTGGAAGAAAAATAGGTTAATAATATCAAGAGAATCAATGAAAAAAATATAAAGGAAGGTGGCCTAGCAGTACCTCTCAAACTGTATTACAAAATGGTAATCACCCAAACAATCTTGTGTTGACTAAGAAATAGAGTGATGGAGTAATTTAATAGATTAAGTACACAATACATAGTATAGTAATGAATCATAGTAATCTAATGTTTGATAAATGCAAAGATGCAAACTTTTGAGACAACACCTCACTGACAAAAATTGCTGAGAAAACTCGAAAGCGGTTTGTCAGAAACTAGGTATATATCAACAACTCACACTGTATACCAAGATAAGGTCAAAATGGGCACATGATTTAGGCATAAAGGGTGATATATCAATATTAAATCAAAGGAGCATAGAATATTTTACTTATATCTATGGAAAAGGGAAGAATTTATAACCAAACAAAAGCTAGAAAGCATTTGTTGTTGCTCATTTGTTCAATTGTTTCTGACTCTTCATGACCCCATGGACGATACATAGCATTCCAAGCCCCTCTATCCTCCACTTTTGAGTCCTGTCTTCTCCTTATGTAACCAAAGTATTTAAGATTTGCCTTCAGTATTTGTCCTTCCAATAAGTAGTCTGAATTAATTTCTTTAAGTATTGACGGATCTGTTTCCTTGTTGTCCAAGGAGCTCTCAATATTCTCCAGCACCACAATTTGAAAGCATCAATAGCATCAATTCTATAGCACTCAGCTTTCATTATAGTCCAACTCTTATAGCCAAATATTATTGCTGGAACAAACATAGTTTCGATCATAGGGACCTTTGTCAACAAAGTGATGTCTGCTTTTGCTGTCCAGATTTGCCATAGCTTTACTTCCAAAGATCAAGCATCTTTTAATTTCATGGCTGCAGTCATTACTCCTTAAGCCAAATTCAGTGAGAGTAAGGTTGACTCATTTCCTTTCACCTCCCTGCTCTTTCCCTCCATTGTAACAGCTTTCTCAAGGCAAGCATTTATTAAACATTTACTATATGCCAGGTATTGTGCTAAGTGCTAGAGATATAATACAAGACAAAAGAAAGAAAGAAATTCAGACCTTATTGAGAAAGCTGAAAAGCAGGGACATGGGGGAACTAAGGAGATAAGGTACCTCTACAAGGGCCTAAGATCACACAGCTAGTAAGTGTGTCAAGTGTCTGAGGCCAGATCTGAGCTCAGGTCCTCCTGATTCCAGGGCCAGTGTTCTATCTGGTCTGTATCCCAAAGAGATCAAAGAAAAAGGAAAAGGACCTATTTATACCAAAAAAACATTTACAGCAGCTCTTTTTGTAACAGCAAAGAATTGGAAATTTAAGGGATTCCCAACAATTCAGAAATGGCTGGACAAGTTGTGGTATATGATTATGATGGAATACTATTATGCTATAAGAAATGAAGGTGAGGATACTTTTAGAAAACCTGGAAAGACTTATATGAACTGATGAAAAGTGAAGTGAGCAGAATCAGTACACAGTAACAGTAATATTGTAAAGATGATCAACTGTGAATGATTTAGCTATTTTTTAAATATAATGATCCAAACATATAATGAAAAATATTATTCACCTCCAGAAAAAGAGCTGACAAAATCTGAATGAAGATTGAAGCATATTTTTTTACTTTATATTTCTTGGAGTTTTTTCTTTTTTTCTTCTGCAATGTGGCTAATATGGAATATGTTTTGCATGACTGCATGTATAATATAGAGTAAATTGCCTCCTTCTTGAGGAGGGGGTAGGGGTGGGAGGGAGGAAGAGAATATGGAATTCAAAATTTTAAAATAGTTTTTACACATAATTGATAAAAAATAAATTTAAAAAAGCTATTTGGGGCACATATGGAATGTCAAAGAAGAGAAAGGATCACATTCCTAATAGCTGGGACAATAACAAAAAACTGAGAAGAAACAGAATCATTGGGCTCTTTTGGCTTGTCTTTTTGGACAAGGAAGAATAATCTATTGCCTGGCAGATCATGACAAAAAAATGAAATGGTTAACAGGAAATAGAAATACAAGATGAGCATGAACATCTAAATGCTCTCAATGACTTCAAGCCAACGGGCCCATACACGCTATACCTCTGAGCACCAAGAGAACTGATAGCTATAATTACTAAGTCACTGTCCATGATCTTTGAGTGACTTGAGAGTATGAGAAGTGCTATAGAACTGCAGAACAATAAAATTTAAGCTCATTTTCAAAAATTGAAGAGGGAAGATAATATAGACTGTAGACTGGTGAGCTTGAGTATAATTCTTCCTAAATTTCTTCAATATTTTTAAAGGAATCCATAAGTAATTTAGTTTGTTTGTTTGAGGGAGCAGTCGGTCATTAGGAAAGCAGTGATCATTAAAAGGCAGCATGGCTTCATTAAGACTAGGACATGGCAAAATAACATAATTTTTCCCCAGCTTTGCCTTTGGTTTTATGGATTTTGGCACCATTCCTCAGAGCTTGGGGTCTCCTCATACTGGAATATCCATCAACTCCTTCTGCCCCTTCAACATCCTTCCATCATGCTGTCCCCCTCTTGCATTGGTAAGGTCCTCCCACAGCTTCCATTTTGAGAAGAACCCCAAGCTGGACAGTTTTAATTTCCCTATCTGCTTTGCTTCTGACCTCCACATCATGCCCTTGTAGAGGTACCTTATCTCCTTAGTTCCCCCATGTCCCTGCTTTTCAGCTTCCTCATTAAGGTCTGAATTTCTTTCTTTCTTTTGTCTTGTATCATATCTCTAGCACTTAGCACAATGCCTGGCATATAGTAAGTGTTTAATAAATGCTTGCCTTGAGAAAGCTGTTACAATGGAGGGAAAGAGCAGGGAGGTGAAAGGAAATGAGTCAGCCTTACTCTCATTGAATTTGGCTTAAGGAGGGAATAACATACACACTCAATTGGGTATCTGACCCTACAAGAAAGTAGGGAGGAAGGGGATAAGGGGCACAGATGATAGAAGGGAAGGCAGATTGGGGAAGGAGATAGTCATAAGCACTTTTTTTTAAATTAAACAAATGCTTTATTAACTTCTGTTTTACATCATTCATTTCTGCCAGATTTTGAGTTACAATCATTTTCCCCCTGTTATTCCCCTACCCAGCCTCCCAGAATAGCAGTCCCACAAGATATCGCTTCCTCCAATCTGCTCTCTCCCATACCTTCTCCCATGCCCCCTTCGACTTTTCCATTAGAGGAAGGTGAATCTTTGTGTCCCAATGCCTGCACATCTTATCTCCCTATTACAAGGAAAAGAGTATTAATAATAGTATTTATATATATTTGAAACATTTAATGTTAAGACCTTGACTTTCAGATCCATTTCCTTCTTCCCTTGTCACCCATTCTCTCTGGGGAGATAAGTAATTCAGTATATGTTGTACATGTCTAGCTATGCAAAAGATTATCATAGTAGCTATATTGTGCAAGGCTGCTTACAATTCCCTCCCACTCATCCCACCCCCCACCTGGTCCATTCCCCACATGATCCTGTCCCTCTTCTATAGTGGGTACTTCCAACTACCCCTCCCCCCAAGGATGCCCTCCCATCCATCTTCCCTCCTCTCATCCCACTTCCCCCTATTCTGCTGCAGGTTGAGATATCCCATTTAGCATGTATGTCATTCTCTCCCTGAACCAAATTCAATGAGAATGTGGTTTTGCCTTTTTGCCTTCCTATTCTTCCCCCCCTTACAACCACTTCCCCTTGCTTCTTCTACATAAGATAGTTTATCCTATACCCTACCCTGTCTCTCCCCATCTCCTCTTGCCACTTTCCTCTCTCACCTCATAATTTCATCCCTTGAGTATTCTCCCTTCCCAACAAATTCAACCTATGCCCTCTATCCATATATAACTGTAACCATCTACACACACATTCACATATGTACTCATATGACCACACACCCTTCTTCCATTATTTTCATAGTGAGAAAGATATCATCAGTCACCATTATTGCTTTTCCATATAGGAATGTAAATAGTTCAACTTTGATAAGTTCCTTTTGATTTCTTTTCACTGATTACCTTCTCAGGCATCTCTTCCTTCTTGTGTCTGGATGTCAAATTTTCTATTCAATTCTGGTTTTTTCCTCAAGAATGCTTGAAAGTCCTCTATTCCACTGAATGACCATATTTTCCCCTGAAACAAAATACTCAGTTTTGCTGGGTAGGTGACCCTTGGGTTCATTCCCAGTTCTTTTGCCCTCTGGAATATCATATTCCATGCCCTTTGATCCCTCAGTGTAGAAGCTGCCAGGTCCTGAGCTATTCTGATTGTGTTTCCACAATATTGAAATTGTTTCTTCCTGGCTGCCTGTAGTATTTTCTCCTTGATCTGGGGATTCTGGAACCTGGCTATAATATTCCTGGGAGTTTTCTTTTTGGGATCTTTTTCAGGAGGTGATCGGTGGATTCTTTCAACCTCTATTTTGCCCTCTGGATCTAAAACATCAGGGCAGTTTTCCTTGAGAATTTCTTGAAGGGTGATTTCTAGGTTCTTTCTTTGATCATGGCTTTCAGGTAGTCCAATAATTTTTAAATTGTCTCTCCTGGATCTATTTTCCAGGTCAGTGGTTTTTCCCATGAGATATTTCACATTGCCTTCTAATCTTTCATTTGTTTGGATCTGCTTAACAGCATCTTGATTTCTCATAAAGTCATTAGCTTCCATTTGCTCCAGTCTAACTCTGAAGGAATGAGTCTCCTCAGTGAACTTTTGAGATTCTTTTTCCATCTGGCAAATTCGACTTTTTAAGGCATTCTTCTCCTCATTGCCCTTTTGGGCCTCCTTTGCCATTTGAGTTAGTCTATTTTTTAAGGTGTTGTTTTCCTCAGTCAGGCTGTTGACCCTCATTTCATACTTTTCCTGCATCCTTCTCATTTCTCTTTCCAATTTTTCCTCCACTTCTCTTATTTGATTTTTAAAGTCCTTCTTAAGGTCCTCTATGGCCTGCAACCCGCTCATGTTTTCCCCTGGGGCTTTTGGAGCAGGACTTCTGGCCTCACAGTCCTTTTCTCGCTCTATGCCCCCAAAATAGGAGTCTAGGGTTGCACTTTTCTGTTTCCTTTGCCTTGGCATGTTGCCACTTAATTACTTGACTTTTGGGCTTGTTGCCACACTATGGCGTTAAGGCCAGCTAGAGGAATTTTCGTCCCGAACGTGTGGGGGGCAACTTCCGTTTCTGGCAAGCTGTAAACCCACCCACGACTTCCACCCTAGAACACAATCCAGATCCAGGGAGGTTAAAGCAAGAGCGATTACCCCCCAAGACTGATCGCTGGATCTCCCTACAATTAATTGCAGGCCAGGAGCTGGAGCTGCGTCTGAAAACTACAAAATGGAGTGTCTCCTCAGCAGCTTCTAGCCCCCAGGGGAGGAAGCTGACGCATTCCCCACATACAGGTCCCAAAGTCCATAGGACACTAACCTCTTACTTTGTCCTAGGCATGTCTATGTTGATAATTCTGGAGTTGCCACAGCTACTGGTGTTCTGGGGTTCCTCCAGCCAGCTGTTGGCCCTGGTGCCCTGGGGCTAAAACCTCAGCTCACTGGGACCTCAGCTCTGGCTCGGCTCGGCTTCCCACGCTCTGCGCTCTGCGCACTGCCAGCTCCCAGACTGCTGCGCTGGTCCTTCCTGCAGGGCTGCTGGGCTGTCCTCAGTGGGAGGTTAGCTTCTCTGTGTCATTCTGTGGGTGCTGGGGCTCCAGAAGTTATTCAGAGTCCCCTTTTACATAGTTTGGGGGGAATCTCGGGGCAGAGTGGCTTGGATGAGCTGTTTCTACTTCGCCATCTTGGCTCTGCCCCCAGGACTCCATAAGCAAACACTTTTGAAAAGGAACAGGGGGGTGGCTAGGCAGTGCAGTGAATAGAGCATTGGCTCTGGAGTCAGGAGGACCTGAGTTCAAATCTGGCTTCAGACACAACACTTACCAGCCATGTGACCTTCGGCAAGTCACTTAACCCCAATTGCCCCTCCAAAAGAAAAAAGAAAAAGAAAAGGAACAGGGTCAAAGGAGAAAATAGAATAAATGGGGGCAGGATAGGGCAGAGGGAAATATAGTTAGTCTTTCACAATATGGCTATTATGGAAATGCTTTGCATAACTGCACATGTATAACCTATACTGAATTGTTTGTCTTCTCAGTAGGGGTATATTAGGAGGGAAGAAGGGGGAGAATCTGGAACTCAAAAGTTTTAAAAACAAATGTTAAAAAAATTGTTTTAACATGCAATTGGGAAATAAGATATACAGGCAATGGGGTATAGAAATCCATCTTGCCCTAGCAGAAAGTAAGGGGAAAGGGGCTAAAGAGGGGTTGAGGGGGATATAAGAGAGGGCAGACTGGGGGAAGGGGTAATCAGCATGCTTGCCATCTTGGGGTGGGGGTAGGGGAGAGATGGGAAGAAAATTGGAACTCAAATTCTTGTGGAAAGGAATGTTAAAAACCAAAAATAAATAAATAAATTCTAAATTTAAATAAATAAATACTTGCCTTACCTTTTACAAAAGGATCATTAGATTAGTAAATCAAAAGAATACTTTAAGCATAGTAGTATACCTAAATTTCAGCATATCATTGTAGCAGCAAGCACCCCAATATCCCCAGAGTGCCTGCCAACACAGGTTCTTAGATCTGCTTTTCAAAAGGAAAGCAACTCAAAATGGGTTAACAAGCTTACTTTAATCAAACAAACACACATGACCTAGTTCAGGGGAAAAAGGTCAGCACCCCAAACTTCAGAGTTATAGAACTTACAGATCAAACAGACAGGCTTCCAAACTGTCCAACCATTATATCAATACCAAATCACAGTTACCAGAGAGGGAAGCATCAACATCCGGGTTTTCAAAGCCGGGGGGCTCTCGACAATGGCTTCCCAGAGTCTCATCTGGTCAAATCACACAACACTTCTCAAAGTGAGCCCCAAAGCAAAGCCTCTCCTCAGGGCTTATATAGCCTTCTCTGGGCTCAGAGAATGTAACCACCCTTTTGATCCACTGCCCAATCACACAGCATCAAGGTGTGGTCATTCCTGAAAACCAAGCCTCCCACCACAGGCTCCATGTGACCACATTCAGCCTATTAGGAGGCAGAGCATATTTTCAAATCAAGGAAGGTTTTCAGAGTCTCTTAAAGCCAATCAAAGTCTCTTAAGCCAATCAAAGGGCCTAGGGGCAGGGAAGATCTTTAAATCTGCATTTCCATTACAATCATTTGACAAAGTCTCTCATAGTATCCTTGTAGTCAGTATAGCTAAAAAATAATATAGTTAAACTCAGAGCTGATTAAATTATTTTCCCCAGAAAATTCGTTAATAGATTACTATCCATTTGTGAAAAGGTCTCTCTAATAGAGTGACCCAGTGATCTATGTTTAACCTTATGTTGTTCAACATTTTTCATCTGTGATATAAATTAAGATATAAATGACATTCTTGTTGAATTTCCAGATAACACAAAGATTTTAGATGACAGAAACAATCCTCAAATACCTGGACAATTAGAATAATGGATTTAATCTATAAGATTAAATTTAATAAGTATTAATGTAAAATCCCATACTTGGGTTCATAAAATCAACTTCAGAAGTATAAAACTGGGGAAACATGTCTAGATAATAGTTCATCTGGGAAAAAAATATGAAAATTTTTAATGCACTTTAAGCTCAATATAATAAACTATAATAGAGCAACACAAAAACAGGGAATAGAATTTTAGCATTCATTAAAAAGGTACAGTTCTAACAGTTCTCAAGGGAAAAAAATACAAGTTATCATCAACAATTTGGAAAAAAAATGTTCCAAATCACTAATAATAAGAGAAATGCAAATTAAAACAACTCTAAGGTACCCAAGATGACAAATAAAGAAGGTGATGATTGTTGGGGGACTAAGGAAGAACAAGCAAACTAATGAACTATTAGTGGAGCTAATCTACTTTCTAGTCAATGCATTTCCATTCTGGAAAACACTTTTGAACTATACCCCAAAAGTTGTTAAATTATAACTTTAGTCTGGTGATACAACTATTAGACATATACCCTAAAGAGAACAATGGAGGAGGGCGGAGCCAAGATGGTGGCATAGAAGCAGGAAAACTCCATGAGCTCCCTCCACAACCACCTCAAATGCCTATAAAATATGACTCTAAAATTTTAGAGCTACAGAACCCACAAAGTGACAGAGAGAAACAAATCTCCCGCTGAAGGCAGCCCAGCAGGCCTACAGGAGGGGTCCATCAAAGCATGCTGTGAGCCAAACCCATCCCTGCCTGAGCCCGAAGTTTTAGCCCCAGGGCATCCCCAACCACCAGTGGTTGGAGCAGATATTGGGAGAGTGAATCACCAGCAGCTGTGGTGATTTCCAGAATTATCAAGCCATAAATGCCAAAGATAAAGTTAAAGGTCAGTGTGGAACTCTGTTAGAACTGGGAGGAACTGGGAGCACAGTCTTACCCCTGCCCTCAGGTTGAGAAGTAGCAGAGGCATGGCAGCATGGCTGCTTCAAAGTTCCTGGCCTGCAGATTGTAGGGGGACCAAGTGACCATTCAGAGGGTAATTGCTCTTGTTTTAACCTGCTTGGATCTGGATCGCTATCTTGGGTGGAGGTCCTGGAGTGTGTGGTCAGTGGGCCAGAGCTTGTGGAGGCTTCAGAGAGAGCACCAAACTAATAGCTCCAGCAGATGCAAAAACCCCAGCGATTTGAGACAAAGCTCTCCTTTCTGGAAGCAGAGTTCTACTGTGGCAAAAAGCTCAAAAGTCAAGTAATTGAGTGGCAACATGAGCAAGCAAAGGAAGAAAAGCAAGCACAGCAATCAAACTTTAGATTCCTTTTTGGGGGACAAAAAGGATCAAAGCATTGAACACAAGGAAGACAACAAAGTCAGAACTTCTGCACCAGAAGCTTCCAAGAAAAATATGAATTGGTTACAGGCCATGGAAGAGCTCAAGAAGGATTTTGAAAATCAAGAGAAATGGAGGAAAAATTGGGAAGAGAAATGAGAATGATGCAAGAAGATAATGAAAAGAGAGTCAACAACCTGACTGAAGAAAATAATACCTTAAAAGATAGACTAGCTCAAATGGCAAAAGAGGCCCAAAAAGCCAATGAGGAGAAGAATGCATTAAAAAGCCGAATTTGCTTGATGGAAAAAGAATCTCAAAAGCTCACTGAAGATAATAATTCCTCCAGAATTAGATTGGAGCAAATGGAAGCTAATGACTTTAGGAGAAATCCAGATACTATTAAACAGATCCAAACAAATGAAAAAATAGAAGGTAATGTGAAATATCTCACTGGAAAAACCACTAACCTGGAAAATAGATCCAGGAGAGAGAATTTAAAAATTATTGGATTACCTGAAAGCCATGATCAAAAAAGAACCTAGAAATCATCCTTCAAGAAATTCTCAAGGAAAATTGCCCTGATATTTTAGAACTAGAGGGCAAAATAGAAATTGAAAGAATTTACTGATCACCTCTTGAAAAAAATCCCCAAAAGAAAACTCCTAGGAATATTATAGCCAGGTTCCAGAGCTCCCTGATCAAGGAGAAAATATTGCAGGCAGCCAAGAAGAAACAATTTGAATATTGTGGAAACACAATCAGGATGACTCAGGATCTGGCAGCTTCTACATTAAGGGATAAAAAGTCTTGGAATATGATATTCTGGAGATCAAAGGAGCTAGGATTAAAACCAAGAATCACCTACCCAAGAAAACTGAGTATAATGTTTCAGGGGAAAATATAGTCATTTAATGAAATAGAGGACCTTCAAGCATTCTTTTTCTTTACTTTCAAGCACTCTTGATGAAAAAACCAGAGTTGAATAGAAAATTTGACATTCAAATACAAGAAGCAAGAGAGGCATAAGAAGGTAAACAGGGAAAAGAAATCATAAGGAACTTATCAAAGTTGATTTGTTTACATTCCTACATGGAAAAACGATAATTGTAACTTATGAAACTATTCTCAGTATGAGGATAGTTGAAGGGAATATAAATGTGTATAGATAGATAGATAGATGTGTACATGAGAGTATATGGGCATAGGAATACATATGTGAGTATGTGTATACATGTGTACAGGTATACATAGAGGGCACAGGATCAATTGAATAGGAAAAGTTGATATTTAAAAAATAAAATTAAGAGGTGAGAGAGGAATATAATAAGAGGAAATAGGGAGAGACAGAATAGGCTGAATTATCTCATATAAAAGAGGCAAGGGAAAACTGTTACAATGGAGGTGAAAAACAGGAAGGCAAAAGGGAATGGGTCAATCTTACTCTCATTGAATTTGGCTTAAGGAGGGAATAACAAACACACTAAATTGGGTGTGTTACCCTATAGGAAAGTAGGGGGGAAGGGGATAAGAGGGGGAATGATAGAAGGGAGGGCAGATTGGGGAGGAGGGTAGTTAGAAGCACACACTTTTGAAAAGGGACAGGGTCGACTCAGCGCAGCAGCAGCCTTTCTCTCTCCACAATGGTCAGCTACGACCCTCGACACCCCAGCAACCATGTCAAAGGGACCCACAGTTGGCATTGATCTTGGCACCACTTACTCATGTGTGGGAGTCTTCCAACATGGGAAAGTGGAGATCATTGCTAATGACCAAGGAAACAGGACCACCCCAAGCTACGTCGCCTTCACCGACACAGAACGTTTAATCGGTGATGCTGCAAAGAATCAAGTTGCAATGAACTCCACCAACACGGTTTTTGATGCCAAACGTCTGATTGGTTGCAGATTTGATGATGCAGTTGTACAATCAGATATGAAGCATTGGCCTTTTACGGTGGTGAATGACGCAGGCAGGCCTAAGGTCCAAGTGGAGTACAAAGGGGAGACCAAAAGTTTCTATCCAGAAGAAGTATCTTCTATGGTCTTGACTAAGATGAAAGAAATTGCTGAAGCTTACCTTGGGAAGACTGTCACAAATGCTGTGGTCACAGTACCAGCCTATTTCAACGATTCCCAACGTCAGGCCACCAAAGATGCTGGAACCATAGCTGGTCTCAATGTGCTCCAAATCATCAATGAGCCAACTGCTGCTGCTATTGCTTACGGCTTGGACAAAAAGGTTGGTGCTGAGAGAAATGTGTTGATCTTTGACCTTGGAGGTGGTACTTTCGATGTCTCCATTCTCACCATTGAAGATGACATCTTTGAGGTCAAGTCCACAGCTGGGGACACCCACTTGGGTGGGGAGGACTTTGACAACCGAATGGTCAACCATTTCATCACCGAGTTCAAGCAAAAGCACAAGAAAGACATCAGTGAGAACAAAAGGGCTGTTCGCCGTCTCCGCACTGCTTGTGAACGTGCAAAGCGTACCCTCTCTTCCAGTACCCAGGCCAGTATTGAGACTGACTCCCTCTATGAAGGCATCGACTTCTATACATCAATCACCAGGGCCCGTTTCGAAGAGCTGAATGCTGATCTCTTCCGTGGCACCCTGGACCCTGTGGAGAAGGCCTTAAGAGACGCCAAGCTAGATAAGTCTCAGATTCATGACATCGTCCTGGTGGGTGGTTCTACTCGAATTCCCAAAATCCAAAAGCTTCTGCAAGACTTCTTCAATGGCAAGGAGCTCAACAAGAGTATCAACCCTGATGAGGCTGTTGCTTATGGTGCAGCTGTCCAGGCTGCCATTTTGTCTGGAGATAAATCTGAGAATGTACAGGACTTGCTGTTGTTGGATGTCACTCCTCTTTCCCTTGGAATTGAAACTGCTGGTGGAGTTATGACCATTTTGATCAAACGTAATACCACCATCCCCACCAAGCAGACACAGACCTTTACCACCTATTCGGACAACCAGCCTGGTGTGCTTATTCAGGTTTATGAAGGAGAGAGAGCAATGACAAAGGATAACAACCTGCTTGGCAAATTTGAGCTCACAGGAATTCCTCCAGCACCCAGGGGTGTTCCTCAGATCGAAGTAACATTTGACATTGATGCAAATGGTATCCTCAATGTTTCTGCTGTGGATAAGAGCACGGGCAAGGAGAACAAGATCACCATCACCAATAACAAAGGACGTCTCAGCAAAGAAGACATTGAGTGCATGGTCCAGGAGGCTGAGAAATACAAGGCTGAGGATGAAAAGCAGAGAGACAAGGTGTCTTCTAAGAATTCTCTTGAATCCTATGCTTTCAACATGAAAGCAACTGTGGAGGATGAAAAACTGCAAGGCAAAATTGGTGATGAAGACAAACAGAAGATCCTTGACAAATGTAATGAGACAATCAACTGGCTGGATAAGAACCAGACTGCTGAGAAGGAAGAATTTGAGCATCAGCAGAAAGAATTGGAGAAGGTCTGCAATCCCATTATTACTAAGCTGTACCAGAGTGCAGGGGGCATGCCAGGAGGTATGCCTGGTGGGTTCCCAGGGGGTGGAGCAGCCCCATCTGGAGGTGCTTCTTCTGGACCCACCATTGAAGAGGTTGACTAAACACACCAGAAGAAAGAGCATTCCACACAGCTTTCCAAAAATTGAAGGACTCAAATTTGTAGCCAAGGCAGTAGCAGTTTTAAAGTTAACATTTAAGCTACTGTGTAAATCTGGGCATTCTGAATACTTGAATGTGTGCAGAGGGAGAGAAGTGAACAACATTGCACTTTATCAGTACTGTAAACAAGTGGAAATGCAATTGTCTTGGAGAATAAAATCTATTTAAAATTGGCACCATAAAAAAAAAAGAAAAGGGACAGGGTCAAAGTAGAAAATAGAACGAGTGGGGGTATAGGATGGAGGGAAATATAGTCAGTCTTTCACAATATATCCACTATGGAAACGTTTTGAGTAACTACACATGTACAACCTATATTGAATTGCTTATCTTCCCAGTAAGGTCAGGTGACAAGGGAAAAAGGGAAAGAATCTGGAATTCAAAGTTTTAAAATCAAATGTTTGGAAAAATTATTATCATTATTATTTTTTTACATGCAACAGGGAAACAAGATACACAGGCACTGGGGTATGGGAGATCCATCTTGCCCTACTGGAAAGTTGGAGAGGGCATGGGGGAGAATATAGGAGAGAACAGATTGGGGGAGGGGGTATTCAGTGGGATCGATGTTTTGGGGTGGTGGGTAGGAAAAAGATGGGAAGAAAATTTGCAACTCAAAATCTTGTGGAAATAAATGTTGTAAACTAAAAACATATTTTTTTTAAAAAAAAGAGAGATCAAAGGAAAAAGAGAAGGCCTTATATGTACAAAAATAGTATTGTGTTATAAGATGTGTATGTCTATGTTGTGTTTAATTTTTCTGGTTCATGATTTTTAAATTTTTAAAGAGTCATTTTTCATAGAATGTTGTAATTTTGTGGATATCTCTGGATGCCATTCTTTAGGAATTACACCCTAGAGTGTATCCAGAAGAAAGTGACCAAAACCATGCCACATGCAGAACAGTAAAAGGCACAGTAGTTGGAATGGAAAAGATAAGTCTTAGGGGAAACATGGTAGCTGTCTTCTAGTATTTGGAAAGTGGTAAAGATGGGGAAAAAGAACTAGGCTGCTTGACCCCAGAGGGTAAAAGTAGAAGTAATGATTGGAAGCTGCTACAAAGAGGGCTTATGTACAATTCAAGAAAAAACTTTGCAAAAGAAAAAAAGTGAAATGAAAGTCTTTAGAAATAGTGTTGTCTTCAAGCAAAGACTGGATGGCCACATTGTGGAGGAGAGTCTTCTTCAGACATCAGTTGGACTAGGTGGCCTTTGACTTTTATTCCAGCCTAAGAATGTTTGGTTTAAGGTATAATGTAAAATTTCAAGAATTAGTCAGTAAGTCAAGGAGCTATTTGGGGCAGTCATCTATTTAAGCTTGTCCTGATGAAGAGAGAAGTAGAGACACATATTAAGAGACAAAAAGGAAGAGAAAAAGATTAGAGGAGAAAGGAAAGAGGAAAAAGTAAAGAGAAACAAGATTTGGAAAGTCACATACTTAGTCATAGCCATAAGAAGAAAGACCACCGAAAGACAAAATGTATCAATGAAGAGCATTTGATGGGAATATTTATAGGAAAAAGGTGAAATCCCAATCTTCTTTACCTAGTAGGTATTCCTCAGGGATCTGTAATGGGCCCTCTTCTTGATCTATACTACTTCACTTGATTAACTCATTAGCTCCCCTGGATTTAATTACCTTCTCTATGCTGATGATTCTCAGATCTACCAGTCCCATCCTCAGACTCTCTGCTGACCTCCAGTCTTGCATTTCCAACTGCCTTTTGGATATCTAGTAGACATCTTAAACACAGTATGTCCAAAACAGGACTCGTTATCTTTCTCCCTAAATCTTCCCCCTGCTCATCTTCCCCACTACTGTAGAGGACAACACCATCCAATCTCTGAGACTCACAACCTAGGTGTCATCCTTGACTCTTCACGATCTTTGACCCCCCTCCCAATTTGATCTGTTGCCAAGGACTGTTGATTTCACCTTTTCAACATCTCTCAAATATACCCCTTCTTTCCTCTGACACTGCTGCTACTCTAGAACAGACTCTCCACATTTCACCCCTTAATTTATACAAAAAGTTGCTAGTAGGTCTGCCTGCCCCAAGTCTCTCCTCACTCCATTCTTCATTCTCTCTTTCCTCTAGTCATCTACTAAAGTGATTTTCCTAAATTGAAGGTCTGGTCATGTCATACACACCCCACTCAATAAACTCAAGTAGCTCAAAATATGACCTCCAGGATCAAATACAAAATATCCTCTCTGTCATTTAGAGCCCTTCCTAACTTAACCTCCTCCTGTCTTCCAGTCTTCTTGCCTTTAACAGATTCATTTTAGAAATGTTGTCATTTGGAAGAGCAACTAGACATATTCTTCTTGGTCCCTAAGGGCAGAACTGGAGTAGGGAGAAGTGTCAGAGAATCTGAGGCTGGTATAAGGAGAAAATTCCTAACAAAGAATCATGAACTATAATAGGCTGCCTCAGAAAGACTGGGATTCCCATTGCTAGAGACTTTTAAGTGGAGGCTACGTGGCTACTTGAGACTCCTCAGTGGGATGGGGTAAATGAACTCTGAGCTCCCTTCTAATTCTGAGAATCTATGATTCTATATTTGTTTTAGAGTTGGAATTCTGTTTCCATAATCTTTCTGAAAGTACATATTGTTCACTTTTATATGAAGTTTCCTTTAATAAACTTAACTAAGATTAATTTCTAAAGATGATTCATAATCCTTCCTCGCCTCAAAATAAATAGGGAAAAGGTAGCTGAGGAATCCAAAATGCAAGCTGAGATGAATGCTGAACGTTTAGATTCTTTGAGAAAACAGTTTCAGTCTGAGAGAGAGACTGCCAGGAAAGCTGCACAACGGGAAACAAATGAGGTGAGATGTAAGATTATGAAAAACTATTATCTCTCTATATGTGTATCTCTTTCCCTCCCTCCCTGCCTCCTTCCCCATGAATATCTCAGAAAGAGACTGACTGAAGAGTTTTGAGACTAGTGGTTTCTTCAGCTTCCCATCTTTTCCAAGCAGACCAGATGTGGCTAAGCAAACTCACTGTTCCTCATAAGATGGCCAGTTAGTGCTACACTAAAGAAAACAAGTGATATGCCTAGTGCCCCTAATAAAGAACTACCAATGTACAAACATTTTTCCTATTCCATTGGTTATTAAGCATGATAAGGAGACTTCCTTTTTACATATATGAAATTACCTTTCTAATCCATTTAATTAAACCAGCATTTGTCACTCACTTGCTTTATGTGCAACAATTTCTCCCTTCCCACTCCAGCCAGTCAATGGTTTTAGGTTCTAGAGTCTACCTTCACCAATTTGGTCTAGAAGAATTGTTATATTTTACTTTTCTGGCCACAAGTCAAGCGGTTTTTAAGGCTGCTGAGGGCAAAACTCTTTTGAAATATCTAATTGTCTTTTTGTTTGAAAGTTGACATAGTAAATTTTGATTAAATACTTGCTAATTAATTGAATACATCAAAGGGAATTCTTTTAAAAAAGCAAAATAACTAGAGATTCAGTCTAAGGGACTTTCTTATGAAAGTAATAAAGTGATGAAAAAAATTGAAAGTAAAGTAAATGCTTCTATTTTCCATTGTGCTAAATGCATTAATCCAGAATTATTATAGTACTCCTCAATTAGATCCACAACAAATAAAAATAGATTGGCCTGACAAGCCACAAAGAAAGACAAAATAAAAAATGCCAGTTGTCTGAATTATGACATGCAGCTAGATGGGCAGCCTTTGAATTAGTCCAACTTCATATTTTGTGTGTGTGTGAGTGAGTGAGTGAGTATTGGGCAGAATTGCATATGAGCTGGGCCAAGAATTAAATAGGAGGAAGCAGATGGGTTGGATTGTATTTGGAAAATTGCATAGAGATTCTGGCAATGCTATATGGCTGCAAATCATAAGCCATCACACTTTCACAAGAATGAACATTTTAAGAGACCCAAAGGACAATGGAAAGATTCATGGTGGGTATAACTAGACATGATGTATTAATGCTAATATTGGCTTCAGATATTATACTGTTGCCTAGTACAGTGCTTTTTCAATGATGAAATCTTAGGCAAGAAACTGAAGAATGTAAGAGTACAAGTTGTGTTTTCCTCATTGTTGGAGAGAATACAGAAAAGAAAAAATAATCTGGGAAGTGAACAGCTGGCTAAGAAGGCAGAACCTCAGAAAAGGATTTGGACTTATGGACCGTGGCTTAAAATATAGAAATAACAGGTTCCTAGCCAGGGATAGCATATACTTAACAAGGGCTGGTAATGTTATATTTGCTAGGTGCCTCTCAAATCCATTAAAAAAGACTTTAAACTAAAAAGGATAGGGAAAAGGACAAGATTGCTTAATATATTCCCCCAAAACTAGATACTGTAAAGTAGTCACAATGAAGGAAGAAGAAGCAGTTGAAATACCAAAAGTTCACAGGAGACAAAATGCCAAAAAATTACCATTAGTAAAACCAGTGGTTTCAAATGTCTGCATAGAAATACTCAAAATTGAGGAAACACACAAGGACTAGACGTCCTAGTAAATTTGACCTCATATATCACTGAAACTTGATGTGATGTAACCCATGATTGGACTGTGCTCTGAATAGAGATATGTTATTCAAAAGAAACAGGATAGATAAAAGAGGAAGGAGTAACATTATATATTAAGAAAGTATACTCAGATGAAGGAATCAAGGGACTAAAGGAGAAAGGCTTCATGGAGAATCTTTAGGTTAAGATAAAGGAAAAGAAAGACAGAAGTGATATTGTCATTGGATTACCTGTAATGAAAGAAGAAATAGATTTAGTTTGAAAAACATCACAAACTTGGCATAGAGGTATGATATGGTACTAATGGGGGATTTCAAATCCAGATATCTTCCTGAGCACTCTGTCTCTGTCTCTGTCTCTCTGTCTCTGTGTGTGTGTGTGTGTGTGTGTGTGTCTCTCTCTCACACACACACACACACACACAAATGCAGAACAGTTAACTTCTTGATCTGCTGTAATGATAATTTAATTCCTTCACAAGGAAGAGGAACCAATAAGGGGAAATTCTATCCTGGATCTGATTCTCATTGTTGGGCTGGAAGTGACCACTCCTTCCTAGAGTCTGTGATAGAGAAGTAGAGGAAATCCTGGCATAGTATGACACTCACACTAGATTTTGGTAAAGCAGATTTCAAAGTGATCAAAAGAAATATAGGTAAGATAATAATGGACTAAAATGATAGTTAGTCCATTGGGAAATTAGCCCAAGAGGTGGAGAACATGCTCAAGAATGTAAATCCAAAAACAATCCCTTCTAATGAGAAGTAAAAATGGGATGTGTCTGAAGAGACAGATGATTTTTAAAAGTAATGTATAAAGATCTCTAAGAGCATAAAACATGGACCTGTAAAAATAAGTGTCCACAGTGCTAAAGCTAAGAATGAACTGAGTTTTAAGCTACAATGAGGGGAAAAAAGGATCAAAGAAGAGATAGGAGTGTAGGAACCTATGGTAACAGACAAAAAAAAGAAAGTGGAACCACTTGATACTGATTTTGCTTTGGTTTTCTCTGCTGAGGAGGAGGATGGCTTCTGCACTAGAAATGATAGAAAAGAAGTTACTAACAGAGAGTGCTCAAGATAAGTCAGGGGATCATAAGAGAACATCTTAATTAATTTAGGTCACCTATTCCAGACAGACTCTATTGATGAGGGTGGCCAACCCCGCCCCCCCAAAAAAATATAACTGGTTGATCATTGAACCTTTTATCAGAGATATTTGAAAGATTCTGGAAATCAGAAGAGGTACCACAAAATTGGAGAAAGGAAAACTCTGATTTTCAGGAAAATAGGACAGTTTGAAAACTATTGACCAGTGATCTTGTCTTTACTTCCACGGAAAATTCTATAATGAATCATTAAAGAGATGATTAATAACTTGAAAGTGATGTAATGATTACACATTAGCATGGCCTCATTAAAAACAGGTCATTCCAGATTAAACACATTTCCTTTGTTTTCCACTAACAGATGAAGAAAATGCTATGCATACAGTTAGATTTTAGTAAAGATTTTGGTAAAATATTACATCATTTTCCTGAGAAGATGGATATATATAGGAAACAATGATGCAATTAAATATAGTTAGAATGGACTGGAAGGCTAGATTCTAAGAGTGATTGTTAATTAATAAATGTCATCATGCCAGGAGGTCTTCATTGGAATACCCCAGGAATCTGTGCTTGGCTCTGTACTGCCTAAAATTTTTATGAATGATTTGACCAAAAGCATAGGTGATATGTTCTTCAGATTGCTAGATAACAGCTGACCTACTGGTATATTCAAGATCCAAAAGATTTTAATAGAATAAAGCATTGCACTAAATCTAATAAGTTAAAATTCAGTAGGGATAAATGAAAAGTCTTATACTTGGGTACAAAATATCAGCTTCTTAGCATAACATGAGGAAGGCACAGTAGGCCAGCAGTTCTGAAAAAGATCACAAGCATTTAATGAACTACAACTCAATATGAGTTAGCAATGTGATGTGGCAGCCAAAAAAAGAAAACCAAAGAAATGCTATATCTTGGTCTTCAAAGCATAGTTTTTATGAATAGGGAGATAATAGTTTCACTGTATTTTGCCTTGATCAAGCCTCATCTGGAGGTCATGTACATTCTAGGTGCTACAATTTAAGATGGACATAAGCTAAAGAATGTTCAGAAGAGCGCAGTCAGGCTGCAGAAAGACTGTGAGTCTATGTTATGTGAGCATCAACTGAGTATGTTTAACCTGGGAAAGATTTGGTGGAAATTGGTGGGAGGAGGGGGAGTAATAATAGCTGTCTTCAAGTATTTGAAGGTCTGTCATTTGGAGGAGTGTTTAAACTTCCTGTTGGACTCTAGAAGGAAGGAGTGAAGGGAAAAAGTTGTAAAGAGATCAATTTCATCTGAGGGTCAGAAAATCTTCCTATTACAAACATTCAAAAGAGGAATTGGCTGCCAATAAAACACAAATCATCAGCATTTCTGTATTACCAGCAATATTCAGCAGGAAGTGACAGAAAGAGAAATTTCATTTAAAATAACTAAAATACTTGGGAATCTTCCTGCCAATACACACACAGGAACTATATGAACATAATTACAGAAACTTCTATACATAAACAGATTTAGACCATTGGAGAAATATTCATTGCTCATGGGTAGACTGAGTCAATATAAAAATGACAATAGTACCTAAACTAATTTACTTATTCAGAGATACACCAATCAAACTTCCAAGGGATTACTTTATAGAGCTATAAAAATAATAACTAAATTGGTCTAGAGGAATAAAAGGTCAAGAATATCAAAGGAATTAGTGAAAAAAGTAGGAATGTAGGAGGCCTAGCAATACCAGATCTCAAGCTATACTACAAACAAAGCCACAATCATCAAAACAGTTGGATACCAAGTACCCAGTGATAGTACTACTATTTCTGTACCACAAAAATAGAAACCAAAAAAAGGGGAAAGGACTTATTTGTACAAAAATATTTATAGAAGCTATTTTTGTGGTGGCAAAGAATTGGAAACTGAAAGGGTGCCCATTAATTGGAGAGTGGCTGGACAAATTATTTGTGAAAAGTGAGGAAAAAACCCGGGAAGACTTGTATGAACCGATACAAAATAAAGTGAACATAACTAGGAGAACAATGCATACAATAACAATAATATTGCAAAGAGAAACAACTTTGAAAGACTTAGAGATTCTATTCAACACAATGACCTACTACAATTCCAAAGGCCTAATGCTTTCTACCTCCAGATACAGAACTGATGAACTCTGTGCAAATTTAAGCATATTTTTTTCTTTTCATTTTTTTTGGATATGACTAATGTAGGAATTTGTTTTGCTTAACTACACATATTTGTGATAGGTTTTATTTTTTCTGCCTCCTCAATGGTTAGGGAAAGAGAGAGTTGGGAGGGAGAGAACTCAGAATTGAAAAAAAATCTGAAAATTGAATTAAAAAAAAAGGAAATGCTTAGTTTCCCTTCCTTAAAAGTCTTTCAAGCAAGGTCAGATGACCACTTGTCAGGTTTGTTATAATGGAGATCTATTCACATATGGGTTGGACCAGATGGCCTTTGAAATTCCTTCTAATTCTCAAATTCTGTGATTCTACACTACTGAGTTCCATTGAGCACAATGATGGCTGGGGCACAATAAGTGCCATAAAAGTTATCCAAGTAATATTTAAATAGAAGAGGATGTAGGCTGATTATATTGAGGGAAGAAGACAGCAAACAAATAGTCCAAGGACCCACTGGTACCAATAGAATACTTTAAAATCTAGGAAAAAGACTAAAACATGTTGAGATTCTATATGGAAGATTAATGTCTAAACATGGACAAGAATCACACAGGATGAAAAGTTCCAAGTGTGTTATGATATAAAACTTTGGATGGGATATTAAGGTTATTGAGATCACAGATTCATTGAAATAAAATCTAATAATATTGTATAGGCTGGAGAGGAATGAAGAAAGGCTTTAGGTAGGGAAACTACTGAAGTATTGAATTATCTAACCATCAGGTTAATTGGATCTGAATTAGAGTAGAGTATTGAGATAATGAAGGGTCAACTTAGACATTTCAGTAGAAGAATAATCCAGGGGCGCCTAGGTGGCACAGTGAGTAAGAGCGCCGGCCTCAGAGTTGGGATGACCCAGGATCGAAACCAGCCTCAGAAAATGAGCACCCACACAGAAATAATGACTAGCCGTGTAACCTTGAGCAAGTTACTTAACCCCAATTGCTTTTAAAAAAATTAAAAAAAAAGAAGAAGAATCCAAACTGATGGCCAAAATGGATTTACACAACAAAAGAGGAGGAAGAATCAAAGAAGACTAATTTCAGTGTTTTGAACCTTAGGAGACAAAGAGATGAAAAAATGGAAATATGTCTGATGTTATTTTTTCAGTTTAATGTATTTTTTACTAGATCAAAAATATCACTATCTTTTTTGCTTTGTATGTCTTCCCCTGAAGTTTTTGGGAAATCTCAGAGTATGGCTCATGTCTCAGTTTCCACAATGGCAAATAGCTCTACTAGTTCTCAATTTAACAAATGCATTTAGCATGCACAGGTATCAAATATCATTCTCTTCCTTAGAAAATACAAAAACAGGCAAGATGACTTGGTGGTGCAGTGAGTAAGAACACAGGCCCTGAGTCAGGAGGACCCAGGATTAGTTCCCGCCTCAGATATTTAACACCTACACAAAAAAACTGGCTGTGTAACCTTGGGCAAGTTACTTAACCCCAATTGCTTTAACAAAAAAAGGAAAAAAGAAAATACAAAAATATATCGATATAATTCTTCTCCTTTTCCTATAACGTTTACTTCCCACTAATGTCTTAAAGGCCTCCAGGCTCAGAATGTTACCCTATGTTTTGGACACCCCTAAGAAGGAATATGAATTTGATGTTGCCAGTGGAGCTACTATTTTATTTTTCTGTGAGTTCTATTTTCTGTAAGAGGCCCCTTAGAATAATAGCAGTACCTTCTGGTTTGAATTACCCTCCAAATAGAAAAACATGGTGTTACTGGATAGGTAACATTTCAGCATTCCAATGCATTCCATTTTCACCCCCACAGAGAAACTCATACAGACATCCAACTTTATTGTTCTACTCTGAAGGCTTGAACTCACCTTGGAAAGGAACTGCACCTGGGACTGCTAGACAGATAATCCCTTTCCCATCAGACCTGCACGGTCTGACTAATAGTATTAGCATGGCGAAATTCAAATCCTTTGCTTTTCCATATCCTAGCGTCACTTCTTTCTACACCAAGGGCCATGTATGTTATTCTTAAATTCCCCTTCTTTCAGTAGAAGGCTATATACCCAAACTTTCAAACTTGGAATCCTATTTACAAGGTCGCCCAAGAAATATTCCATCTCTTATAAAAAGGTTAGATTCTGGGATACTGCTGCTGAGGAAACCACCCTTCTCTTATTAGAAGGTCATTCTGAGCTCTCAGTCTTGGGGATTCTCAAGTGGAAACCCCCCAGGATCTCTCACCACTTTACCACACAGTTCTCTCCTCATAATTGTCTTGTGGTTGGGCAGTTACTCCATTGCCATTTCAAGTCCTGGGCTAGGAATTTTAAGTTGTCCAAGAACTCTCTCTTAGGTCATGCAGGTGAGCACTTGTAACAGCTGTGTTCTTTTGCCCAAAGGCTACTTTCAGAGGTTCCACTTTTGGTCCTAATGTGATCATTCTCCAAAAAGAATAGGCTGAAAGGGCCTATAAAATCCCATTTCATTGGTCAGTGCAAGTGGGCAGCTTTTTCCAAAACAGTGGGCCCAACTAGTTCATCTTTTAGATGACCCCAGCAGTGAAACTCATTCTCCAAGAGATATGAAAGGGCATATCCATACTCTCCATGCAATACAGTTGAAAGTCCCAAAGGTTTCCATCCTCTTAAGTTCAGCAGTTTTTGTTTGTCATCAAAAACTCCTTTGATCAGTCCTCTCCTACATTAAATAATCTTAAATTTTGACATGATGGTGGGACATCTAAGTGATAATGTCCTTTAGATGTTGATACAGAACTGAAACTTTGGTGTAAGGGTTGGAGACTAATTGTCTCTGTTATGCCAAGCAATATATGGTTGCCATGTACTTCTTTGTTCAACAAGGGGAAAAGGTTTGAGAATTTGTATAAGCCAACAGAAACCTTCAATAGAAGTAGTAGAGTTAGAAAAAATATTAGTGACAAGGAGAAATTAAAATGCTAGAAGACTTGAATCTTCCAAGGTTTCCATAATGCCCAGAATTCAAAAGTAAGTGTTATATCAGTATTCTAAACCACAAGACATTGTCTTAAGACCCTTTTTTTATATGTTGTCCTCCAGAATTAAATATAAGCTGTTGGTGCTGGACCATGAGAATGTCTTTTCAAACCATAACCCACAGCTGAATTGTTTTTAGAACTTCACCTCTGGAAGATTTTTGAGTTAGACTCTTGGCCAATTTCTGGGGTTCAGGGTAAATGCTTCAGTCCTCTAGTGATCTATGATCATACTTTTACCAACATAGATTATACAACCCCTGTGCATTTTAGTAGACAGCCTTCCAGAGTTGCTACGGTTTAAAAACTCATCTTTCAGTAGTCAATGCAAGTGATGACTCTCTTGTAGTCACTGGGCTCACTCTTGGAGCCTTTCTAGCTTGACATAAGACTTCTTAGATTTTGTGCTCTACAGATAGAGCCTTTAACCTTCAGGAGAAATCCCCATACCTCAATGAGGTATCCAACTCTCCTGCTAAAAAGGATATAAGAGAAAGAAAAGATGGTGAAGTTACTAATATAAACTTATGTAACTGATATGGAAGGTGAAAGTATTCTCATGGTATTTTCTGTGCCCTACAGCTGAGGAAAGCCCTTGATGATGCCAACTCCAGATCAGTGGAAGTGTCCCGGGCCAATAGAGAGCTGCGGCAGAAAGTGGCAGAACTAGAAAAAACATTAGCCAGTCTCAAGGAAAAATTAAAGAACCAGAGGGCCCAGATCAAGCACCATTTGTCTTCCAAGGCTCAAAATGTCCAGAATACAGAGAGAATGAAGGTTGTATGAAGGCCCTCTGTCACAAGGAATTATTTTAAGACCCTCTGTTAACACTTTCCCCTGGACTGAAATATAAGCAATTGATGCCAGGAGAAGAAAATTTCAGAATATTTAATAGCTTGTTGTGGCCTTGGGCAATACTAGCAACAGCTGGTAAATGGGAAGGTTGCCTTGAAACGAGAGTCAATAAACATTTATTAGGTGCCTACTATGTGCCAGGCACTGTGATATGCACTGGGGATACAAAGAAAAGCATAAGGTAGTCCCTATCCTCAAAAAGTTCACAATTTAATGGGGCAGACAAAACATAAAATGAAACTGAGAAGTAGGAGGGTGTAGGAGAGAGGTTACCCAGCAACAGAGCATGATGAAGTCCTGCAGCAGGAGTGGGAAATGATCTGAGGAGGTGAGAGTTTCAGAGGTGATTTCATCTTGAAGAAGAATGACTTTCTGGAGACCATGAAGCCCAGGAAAGCTACCAGGTGAAAAAAGAGAATTCCCTGGGTGTCCTCCTTACATACAGGAGTATCAGGGAGAAGTTCCCGAATGTCCTCCTCTACCTACTCCAACCAGAGGGAAGGAGGAGCCCCAGGGATAAGGTGCTGAAGAGGTATGAGTTTCAGAGTTGATTTCATCTTGCAGAATGATGAATTTCTGGAGACCTTGAAGTCCAAGAAAGCATCCATGTGGGAAATGATGAAGAAAATTCCCTGATTGGCCTCCTTAAATGGTGAAGGATCAGGGAGGAGCTCCCAAATGTCTATCTTACCTTCTCCAATCAGAAGGAATGAGAGCCCCAGGGTCAGGTGATGCTGAGGAGGGGTGAATTTCAGAGTTGATTTCATCCTTCAGAATGATGAGTTTCTGTAAATGATAAAGTCTAGGAAAGCACCTGGGTAAGAAATGATGAGGATTTCCTGGGTGTCCTCTTTAAATGGTGAAGGATCTGGGACAAGCTCTCCAATGTCTACCCTCCATCCTCTCCAATCAGAGGGAGGGATTCGAGGGGTAGAGGGTGCTGAGAAGGTGTGTTTCAGAGTTAAATTCACCTTGCATAATGATGAGTTTCTGGAGACTGTAAAGTCCAGAAAAGTAAGAGGGTGAGAAATAAAATAGTCTGCTTCCCCCCCCACCCCAGCAGTAAATATTGATGTGAAGATATGTAGTAAAAATGAGATATGTACTGGCCACTGAACCATTCCTTCTCACATTGATAGAACTGGGGCTTGTTCTTTCATGCCAGTAGACCAGATGTGAAGAAAAGCCCCCTCATGCTTTATGGTTCTATACATCCTACTGGCAGATGGGAAAATCAGATTTTCCATGATCTTATTTACATTATTCCTAATTTGTTTTCAGCAAATAGAAACAAAATTGAGGCAAGTGGAGCTAATTAAGGATCAATATCAGAAAAAGAATTATGAACAGGTAGATATTTTTTACTAACTTTGTGTTTATCCTGGAATACAAAAGTCCCACACTTGCTCATTTAAACATTTTGTGTGTATGCCTTTCCAGTCATTGAGTATCCAGGAATTTGTGGCTGAAGTGATCACCCTACAGCGGGAAATGCAGATGTTAGCAAAGAGCCAACATGATTTATCATCACGAAATAAGCAACAAGAGCTACGACTAGAGGCAGAACGAAAAATTAGGCTAGAATTGGAGAGTCGGTGTCAGGTAAAGAGCTTGTGTTTAGGCCAGAGGCTGAGTTATCCATGATTATATGCTGAAGTCCAACATAATAGCTGATGTACTTGAATATAGTGAAAACCTTTAGTCTACCCTTATATACAGAAATATAAAATTTGGGCCTCTACCCCTAGTAGTACCTGGAAGGATATTATAGCGTTGACTAAAAAAAATAGCTCTTATAAGTTTATTAGAATAAAATCCACATTCTTAAAATGTAGTTGACTAAATATGGTCTCAAAAATATTTGAGATCTTCTTTTTCAGGGTCTTCCTATTTCGTAATATCTACACTGTAAAAAGTATTGCTATTCTAGTTATATTAGTTAGCAAGCCCAGGACTAGAATTGTTCTGAGTGCTAGGGACACAAAGTCAGCCAATAAACAAACCTTGCTCTCAAGGAACTTACATTCTATTGGGGGAATTAATATGTACCTTTATAAATATATCTAGAATAAATACATACAAAGTTAATGTAAGGTAGTTATGGAGTGAAGATCTTGAGAAGATTGAGAAAGACTTAAATATTTTTATGTATTTTGCTAAATATTTCCCAATTACATGTAAAAAATTAACATTTATTTTTTAAAATTTTGAGTGCCAAATTTTCTCTCTCCATCCATTCTTCCCCTCTCTTTGAGGAGGCAAGCAATTTGATACTTATTATATGAAGAAAGGCTTTAGGTAAAAGGTAGAGCATGTTCTGTATCTTTTTCTAAAATAATATTTCCCCAATTACATGTAAAAACAATTTTAACATTTTTTTTATTTTGAGGTGCAAATTTTCTTTCTTCCTTCTTCCCTGCCCTTCCCCCTCTCTGAGACAGTAAGCAATCTCGTACAAAGTCATACATGTGCAGTAATGTAAAACATATTTCTATCTTAGTCATTTTGTGGAAGAAAACTTAAAACTTAAAAAAAGAATGAAGAAAGAAAGTTTAAAATGGTATACTTTGGCCTCCATGCAGACTCCATCATTTCTTTCTCTGAAGGCAGATAGTATCTTTCATCATGAGTCCTTTGGGATTGTCTTGGATCATTGTATTGCTGAGAATAGCTAAATTGTTCACAGTTGATCATTATACAATATTGCTGTTATTGTGTACAATGTTCTCCTGGTTCTGTTCACTTCACTCTGCATCAGTTCATGTCAGTCTTTCCAGGTTTTTCTGAAACCATGAGCATGGCTTGCCTCATGAAAGAAGTAAGGGATTTGGTGAAGCAGAGGTGAAAAGAAAGAGCATTTCAGGGATGCAGCCAATACGAAGACATAAAGACAGGAAATGGAATGATGTATAAGAAACAGAGAGAAGTTCAATTTGGTTCTAACATAGAATATAGGAAAGGAATACCATAATGAGGCTGAAAAGATGGATTGGATCAAGTTACAAAAGAAGAGCTTTGCAATCCAAACAGAAGATCTTACATTTTATCCTAGAGATAATAGGGCAATCAGACAGCTAATATTTATTAAGTACCTTCCATGTACCAGTAAGGGCAGCTAGGTTGTACAGTGGATAGAGCATCAGGCCTAGAGTCATGAAGACCTGAGTTCAAATTCTGCCCCAAACATCTCACAGCTGTGTAACCCTGGAAAAGTCACTTAACCCTATTTGTCTCAGTTTCCTCATCTGTAAAATGAGCTGAAGAAGGAAATGGCAAATCTACTCCTGTATCTTTGCCAAGAAAAAGAGTCAAAACCACACAAAAGTTACAGAGAGTCAGCCACAACTGAAATGACTCGACAACAACATGTACTAGTCACTGTGCTAAGCACTAGGGATACAAAGATAGGCATACGACAAACCCTGCCTTCAAGGAGCTCATAATCTAATGGGGAAAACCTACTCTCAAGCGGCTTACAGTCTGATGGAAGAGACACATAAACACGTTTCTACAAACAGAATAAACTGGAAATCATCAACAGAAGGAAAGTACTGGAATTAAGGGTTAGGAAAGACTTACTGTAGAGGCTAGGATTTTAGGTGGGACTCAAAGGAAGCCAGGGAAACTAGGAGGCAGAAATGAGGAGGGAGAGAATTCCCAGAGCCAGAAGATGAAGTCTTGTAAGAGGAACAACAAGGAGGCTAGCGTCACTAGATGGTAAAGTACATGAGGTGGCTATGGGGATGGGGTGCTTTGGAAAGCTGATAAGGAAGGAGAGGTAATGAAGGGCTCTGAATGTCAAATAGCGAATTTTATGTTTATCCTGGAGGTGATAAGGAGCCGCTGGGAGTTTATTGAGAAGTGTGACCTGGTTTAGGAAGATCATTTTGACAGCTGAGTAAAGGATGGACTTGTGGCAGAAAATAGTAAGCCGGCTGTGAAGTGGTGGCACCAGTACCAGGGTGGCATCGGTGTCAGAGAAGAGAAGGGTGTGGGGGTAAGAAATGTCACAAAGGTACAGCAGACAGGCCTTGGCAACAGATAAAGTATAGAAGGCAAGACAAAGGGAGAGTTGAGGATAACACCTAAGTGGGGATCCTGAGTGACCAGAATTATGGTAGTGCCCTGGAGAGCAATAGGGGAGTTAGAAAGAGGGAAGGATGCGTGAGGAAAGAGAATGAGTTTTGTTTTGGACAGATTGAATTTAAGATGTCTACTGAACATTCAGTTCTAGATATCTCATAGGTGGAGATGTGATTCTGGAGGTTAGCAGAGAAGTTAAGGCTGGGTAGAAATTTGAGAATCATCAACATAGAGGTAAAAATTTAATATACTGGAGCTGATGAAGACACAAAGTAAAGTAGAAGAATAGAGGACCCAGTAGAGAGCCTCGGGAGACATCCGTGGCTATTGGACAGGTGGGTGTGACCTGATCAAAAAATCCAGGAAGGAAAACTGAAAAAAAGCAGTCAGATGGTAGGAGAATTAGGATTGAATGGGGTCACGAAAACATGGAAGAGAGGAACAAAGAAAAGAGGACAGTTGTCAAAGGCTGCAGAGAGGTTAAGACTCACAGGTATTTGAGAAAAGGCCTTTGGATTTGGCTAAGAGAGGGTTATGAACTTTGAAGAGGGCAGTTTTGAATGATGCAGTCAGAAACTAGGCAGTAAACAGTTAAAAAGAGAGTGAGATTGTGTGGGAAGGTGCCTTCTTCCTTTCCAGCTGACAGAAGTCATCAGGTGTAAGCCAGGACAGGGGCTTAGAAATACATCCAGAATTATGGAGGAAGAAACAGTCAGATGTAATGCAGTTCCTCTTACACGTGTGTTGCTGGCAGTAGTGCCAGTTATTTGCCTTCCATAGAGCTCCCTGACCAACCAGACCTGATAAAGTTCACAGATTGGGATACGAGACTAAACAAGGCTATGTCATTTGCATTCATCATGGAAGGTGAAAGCATCCAGTTCCCAAGGGTGCAGTCTCTGGTAAAACTGTACATCATGGGGTCAATCAGCTGAAGTTTGCCAGGAGCCTTCAGAGTGCTGGATGCTATTGTGTGACCCTAAGTTTTGGACTCCTTAGTTGGTTGTTGTCCTTCATTCTCAAAGAGGACCAAAATGACATCACTATGCAAAAGTCAAATTTCCAACTGTGGCTGATCCAACCCAGTAGAAGCTCAGAATGCTCTACCACAGATTGGGCACAAATAGTCCATGTGAGCATTCCAGGTGGATTCTCTAAGATACTGGAGAGATTTGCCATTTCCTTCTTCAGCTCATTTTACAGATGAGAAAACTGAGGCTAACAGGGTTAAGTGACTTGCCCAAGGTCACACAACTGGTAAATGTCTCAGACCAGATTTGAATTCAGGAAGATGAGTCTTCCTGACACCAGACCCAGTGTTCTGTCCACTGTGCACCTAGCTATAAACTTACCACTTAGTAAACCAGATTTAGGACAAAAAAAGAGCAAGAGGAGAAGCAAGATGATTGTAGATAATCATCTCAAGTTTATTCAGCAGGGGACAAACATGGTCAATTCTGTGCTTATGGAAAATTGATCATGTTGGCTACATTGTATAGGATGCCTTAGAGTGAAAGTGGAGAGACCTGAGCTTTCTTAGGAGGCAATTGCAATAGCCAAAACAAGAGATGATGAAGGCCTGAAATAAGGGGTGGACGCATGAGTGGACAGAGGAGTTCTGTGTCATAGATATTGTGGAGGTTAAAAGGACACTTAGCAACTGAGTACTTGGATGGAGCAAAGGAGAATGAAGAGCTGAGTTTGACACCAGAGTTATGAGCCTAGAGGACTCCAAGAATAGTAGGGACATCACTTTAAATAGGAAAGTTCAGTACCAGAGTGTATTTTGAAGAAAAGAAAATGATTTCTATTTGAGATATTCAAAACGATTGGTTTTGAGATATATCTATTTGAGATATTCAAAATATTTGAGATATATCTATTTGAGATATTCAAAATGATTGATTTTCTCTTCTGAAGAATTACTTTCCCTGTTTGTGTCTTTTTTTTCCACAACATGACTAATATGGTAATATGTTTTGCATAATTGAACATGTATAACATATATAACAAACTGCTTATTGTCTCAGGGAGGAGGAAAATGAGGGAGGGAAAGAAAAATTTGGAAACTGAAAATTTTAAGACAATTTTTAAAAGTGTCTTTTACATGTAACTGGGAGAAAAACAAAATATTATTTAAAAAAAGGAAATTTTTAAAAATTACCTCCCTCACTATGCCCAAAGGGCAAAAACTGTATATAGTCTTTTAACCAGAAATATAACTACTAGGTCTGGATCCCTAAGAGATCAAAGGAAAAGGATCTATATATACAAAAATATTCATGGTAGCTCTTTTTGTAGTGGCAAAGAACTGGAAATTGAGGGGATGCCTATCAGTTGGAGGAATGGTTGAACAAGTTGTGGTATATGATTGTGATGGAATTTGATATTTAAAAAAATGAAAAGCAGGAGGGTTTCAGAAAAACCTGGAAAGACTTAAATGTACTGATGGAAAGTGAAGTGAGCAGAACCAAGAGAACATTGTACACAGTAACAGCAATAATTTATGATAATCAACTCTGAATGACTTAGCTATGCTCAGCAATACAATGATCAAAGATAATTTAAAAGGACATGATGAAAAATGCTCTCCATCTCCAAAGGAAGAACCGATAGAGTCTAAATGCAAATCTCAATGCAAATGTTTTTACTTTATTCTTCTTGTTTTTTTTTTATCTGTGTTTTCTTTTGAAACATGGCTAATATGGAAATATGTTTTGAATGACTGCATGTATGTAATATATAGCAAATTGTTTGCCTTCTCAATGAGAAGGGAAAAGAGGGAGGAAGGGAGAGAATTTGGAATTAAAAAAAATTTTTTAAATGTCAAAAAATTTTAACATGTAATTGGAAAAAATACAAAAATTTTCACTTAAAAAAAGAACTCCTCCTTCAGTCTATCTGTCAAGACATACTCAGAGATCATGTGAACACAATTATAAAATACTTTTCAAAGAAATAAAGATCTAAACAACTGGAGAAATATTTATTGCTCATGGGCAGCCAAAACCAATATAATACAAATAACAGTTTTACCTAAGTTAATTTATTTATTCAGTACCATACCAATCAAAAAACCAAAAATTATTTTATAGAGCTAGAAAAAATAATTATCTGGAAGAACAAAAGGTCAAGAATATCAAGGAAATAGAATCAATGGGAAAAATATGAAGAAAGGCAGCCTAGCAGTTCCAAATTTCAAAGTATATTGCAAAGTGGTAACCATGAAAACAATCTGGTACTGGCTAAGAAATAGAGTGGTGGATCAATGAAATAGATTAGGTACACAGTACACAGTAGTAATCTAGTAATTGATAAACTCAAAAACTGAGCTTTTAGAGTAAGAACTCAACTTTTGACCAAAAAAATTGCTGGGAAAACTGGAAAGCAGTTTAGCAGAAACTAGGTGTAGACTGACATTTCACACTGTATACCAAGATAAGGTCAAAATGGATTAAGTGATTTAGACATAAAGGATGATATCATAAGCAAATTAGGGGAATATGGAACATTTTATCTTTTAGATCTATGGATAAGGGAAGAGTTTATGACCAAAAAGAGATATAGAGCATCACAAGATGTGAAATGGATAATTTTGATTGCATGGAATTAAAAATCTTTTGCACACTGTGGCAGCTAAGTGAATAGAGCACCAGCCCTGGAGTCAGGAGGACCTGAGTTCAAATCTGGCCTCAGACACTTAACACTTACTAGCCTTGTGATCTTGGGCAAGTCACTTAACCCCAATTGCCCTGCCATCCTCCCTCCAGAAAAGCTAAAAAAAAAAATCTTTTGCACAAATAAAATTAATACAATCAAAATTAGAAGGAAAACAGAGAAGCGGGTTGAGGGGTGGGGATTTTACAGCAGACTTCTCTAATAAAGGCCTCATTTCCCTTATACATAGGGAACTGAGCCAAATTTTTAAAAAATAAGAGTCATTTCCCAGTTGATAAATGGTCAAAGGATATGAATAGGCACTTTTCAGAAGAAGAAATCCAAGCTATCAATAGTCACATGAAAAAAAATGTTCTATATCAGTACCGATAAGAGAAATGCAAATTTTTAAAACTCTGAAATCCTGCCTAATGCTTATCAGGTTGACTAACATGGCAGAAAAGGAAAATGAAAAACTCTGGAGAGCATGTGGAAAAATCAGTACACAAACACACTGTTGGTGGTGTTCTGAACTGGACCAAACATTCTGGAGAGTAATTTTGAACAGTGCCCAAAGGGCTATAAAACTCTGCATACCCTTTGACTCAGCATTACCAGTACTAGGTCTCTATCCCAAAGAGATCAAAGAGAAGGAAAAAGGACCCATTTGTATAAAACACACACACACACACACACACACACACACACACACACACACACACATACATTTATAGTAGCTCTTTTTGTGGTGGCAAAGAATTGGAAATTGGGGGAATAGCCTTCAATTAGAAAATGGCTTGACAAGTTGTGGTATATGATTCTGATGGAATGCTACCATGCTATAAGAAATGATGAGCAGGATCATTTCAGAAAAACCTAGAAAGACTTATATGAATGGATGCAAAATAAAGTGAGAACATTGTACACAGCAACAGCAGCATTGTAAGAATAATCAACTGTGAAAGCTTTAGCTACAGTGATGAAAACAATGACCGTGCCACACCAAAGGATTTAACGATGAAAAATAATATTCACCTCCAGAGAAAGAACTGGTGAATTCTGAATGCAGATTGAGGCATACTTTTTTTAACTCTATTTTTATTGTTTTATTTTGTGTTTTCTTTTGCAACATGACAAAAATGAAAATATTTTTTATGACTTCTCATGTATAATTGATAACAAACTGCTTGCCTTCTCAAGGAATCGTAGAGAAGATGGGAGGGAGAGAATTTCACCTCAAAAATGATTATTAAAATTACATATAATTGGAAAATGGTAAATGAAATGAATATAAAGATTTTTTAAAAAGAATTACCTCCCCCAACTCTGGGAAACTCAGCTTTTACCTTCTGTCTCTTGGTAGCCAGCAGAGATCATGTAAATGAGGACAGAGCCAGCCAGACTGAAGCTTTCACAATCCCTCTCCTTACTGCTTCCTTCTCACCAACAGGGCTTTTCCCTTACACATTTTTACTATCTGCCTGTTTGCTGTCAGAGCTACTTGCTCAATGAACGGAAACGGTATTTAAAAAAAAAAAAAAAAAGATCTTTGCATCACTTCCCCCTGCAGGAAATGGAAGAAACAATCAGACACCTAAGAAAATGTAAAGAGGTAACAGAACATAAACTGAAGGAAGCCAGTGTGGAATCGGAACAGGTGAGCCAGAAGCTGGGACGTAAGTGGCAGGTACAGGAGTTTTATCCTCTTTCTTTAGCCAAATGGCTTTAGCCATTAGCAGATTTTTCTGTCCCAAATATTTTTTAGTTTAGCAAGACCATGTACCTTGATTAACATATCATAATATAAAAATAATCAGCCTCAAGTACCTACTACAGAATGTGTAATTCTAAAATTAAAGAGGATGTTATTTATTGATAGACATTATAGAAGACAGACAACTCTAGTTTAAACCAGTGTAATTATTTGTTGACAATGTAATTAGTGAACTTGTTCATTGGTCTTCTAGTACTGATGTTTTATCTTAAACTATGTTCTTAATGGTAAGTCCTTAAACCTTTCTATCAGACATCATCTTGAATGTTACTTGGATATAGTATGGCCTTGACTTATTTGTTTACTTGGGAGAAGGAAGGAAACATCCTGTTTCTTTATCCTTAGTCCTTTAAAAGCAAACAGTGTGTCTATAGTATATCAAGATTCAAAGAGGAAAACCTATCCTATTAGTTCTTTGCAAAAGAGGGCCTACTACCAAGCAGATGTGAGCTGACCTTGTGCAAACACAGTGCAGCCAGCAGGACACCTTTCTTTGATCTGGAGCGTTGGGAGAGCCTGTCCTCTTAATCCATTTTGTAGGCAGTGGCTATTTATAGGTTGCCCACTTAATGTTGATAATTTGGAAATTTATGGAATTGGAAAAGTATAAATATCATCCCTTAGAGGTCACTAAATCCAGTTTCTTCGTTTTATAGGTGAAAAAACTGATATAGAGATGATAAGTAATTTGCCCAGGGGAACCTAACAAGTATCTGGGGCAGGATTTGAACTCTAACTCTAAGACCTGCCCTCTCCTTTATCTGAAAAGGCAGCCCTAGGTTGTGACTCTATTTCCAGTCTCTTCCAGCACCTTCAGGCCTGGCTTTAGAATTAGGAAGACATGAGTTCAAGCTCTCCCTCTAGTACATGAGGGCTGTGTGACAGTGGGTGAGTCACCTGTGCTGAGCAGTTCTATGACTAGTTTGAAACAAGATACCCATCTGTGGCATGGAAGGGTTTCCACACTGGCAGTTCCTTATACTGATGAAATCGCAAGTTTGCAACAAAAAAAAAAAAACTGAGAAGGCAACAAGAAGTAACATGTTAGAAAGAGGCTAGCAGCCTAAAACAGCTTGCAACCTTCATCAGAGGTTATCATATCCCATAAGTCAACTGTTGTTCAAGAAAAGGTTTTAAGGCACTTGAGTTCAGAATTTTACCCATTCTACCCAAATGTACACTTTGTGTCAGACTGATACATTGCTGCATTTATGGGTATTGCTCTTTTCTGACTCCCCGTCATTCACATTCTTAGATCACAGCTAACCTAGAAGAAGCACACCGCTGGTTCAAATGCAAGTTTGATGGCCTACAGCTGGAGCTTAGCAAGAACCGGTTACAGAGGCTTCCTCAGGAAGCTAGTTGCAAGGAAGACATGACTTTTGAGGTATGGACAGCTTAATTCTCAGATCATTTTAAAATAACTAATTACTAAAGACATTTCTTTATCTTTACTTCTGTAAAGCTAAGCCTGAGCAGCTTTCCAGAGGACTGCTGCTGTGAACAGCTTTAAGTACTTCTTTGCTTGCCATTACAGCTTCCCATACCCCAATCCATAGACACTTTAAACAAGAATAGTGGATTCAAACTGCTGACATAGGTTTTTCCTTTCTCAAAAATAATACAAATTCATATTCCTGTTTTTTTCTGAAACTTACCTAAAACTGATACTGGTGCTTTAGTATAACATGCAATAAGGGCAAACTTCAGGACCCTTTTTACACAAAATTAGTTTTTTCTCTGTAGTGTGTGCTATGACATTCATTCTGTGTTTGCTCTTTAACAGGATAGGAATTCAGGGTATAATAGAATACCTGCCCAGTCTGCCTTGCACCGCTGGGAGACCAAGCAGCAGCTTAGATACATGTCCAAAAAGTACCAGTCAGAGATGGACAGGAAATGATCACCGAAACTAACAAAAAGGCACCTAAAGTTGCTACTACAGCTCCACAGTCATGTGAGCCTCAGGACTTTGACTGACTTGAATTCCTTGATGCTAGCTGAAGATTTTGCTTCAATTTTGCTTTTAGGAACTATTTTCTATCAACAGGAAAAAAATTAAGCCCAAACAAATCCCCACCCTCCACATAAAATTTATATTTGTTAGTTGTATTATAGGAAATGCTAGAGGATACTTTAATATATTTCTAATTATTAAAATAATAATAATAGAATAAGATATTTCTAATCCTAATAATTCTAATAGAATAAGATATTTCTGATTGAAATCACCATTAAAAATGCTTATAAAACAACAAATTCAATGGCTACTTTTGTTTCAACTTAGAGTCTAAGCCTCTAATATCCTGTAAGCAATTCATGAAACAAGACTGTCACTATAGAACCATAAGGGGAAGGAATTGGCTCCCCATTTCTTTTTTTTTTTTTTTTTTTTTGCTTTTTGGAGGGCAATTGGGGTTAAGTAACTTGCCCAATGTCACACAGTTAGGTTTGTTTTTTGTTTGTTTGTTTGTTTGTGTGTGCATTAAGTGTCTGAGGCCAGAACCAAACTCAGGTCCTTCTGACTCCAGGGCCGACGCTCTACTCACTGCACCACCTAGCCGCCCCCTGGCTCCCCATTTCTGAAGTAAATATGGTCATTTTCATACTTGTCTCCATATTAATCTTACATGGGGATGCACATAATATGCTGGGGACTTTTACCTAGATGTCTTGCCATTGTATTGGATACCAGTAGAGTTCATCCATCCTCACTTTTACCATGTAACCAACCAGTTCATATCCTTTCATGGTAATATCCTTCTCTGGAAATATTCTTCTGACAATGTCCTTCTCTGATAATATACTTCCTTCCACTTTTCCTTCGCAATTTTTTGGTAATATATGATAGCCTACTCACACCTGCCATGCACCCCAATCATGGTCTTTTAGGTGGACAACTCTAACTCCTCAGAGACTGATATTCTGTTATTCTCAGCCACACAGCATTGCCAGAAGAGTGCTGATATCAATGAGATGCTTCAGGAAGGCTCTTGGGATCATTGAGAACACTGTGCAGTATCCAAAAGATAATCCAGCACACTCTCCTCTACCCAGTCAGCTTTTGTCCAAAATAAATGTACCGACAAGCCTGCTCTATGGGTGTATCTGTCCAACTAAACTGAAGAGTCTAGTCAATATTCTTCATCCACTTGGTTTTTCTTAAGTGGAAAATTAAACCAAACAACAGTCATTATGGATCTCATTGAAAAGCTTTGGTTCTGTTTTAGGGCTTAATGCAGTCAGCACATTGTCATCCACAGACATGGAGGACCTCACCATGCATAGGTGAAGTATATAGGAAATTCCCTAGGTAACCTGAATGGCAATGTCAAAAATCTTTGCTGGGCCTAGGATCTCCCTGTTTCATGCCTCATTTGACATAGTCAGAGGGCATTCAAATAAGATTATCTCTCATTACATCCTTCAAAGAATCTAATTTACCATTTACATGGGACCCCCAACAGGAGGAGAGCCTTTTAAGATGACATTTTTCTTTACTGAAGCCAATGCTTTTTTATAGTCCACAAACAACAAGCAGAATGAGATCTTAAATTATTTGCACATTTCAGTCATTTGTGTATTATAAAGATGTCTCAAGCAAAATATTTACAAGAACCCGGCTGTTTCATTCTTATACCTTGCTTAGTGATGTCCTAGAGGTGCGTGTAGATTATTCTCATAAAGATTTTATATGTAAAACCCAAATGATTCTGTGATTTTATCAATGAGAATAGGGGCCCCAGGGATGCAAATCACCATCCAACACTGTCTTTCATAACTACAGTTTGTGCTTGGCTTCTCATATTTCACCATGGGACAGCACTGAAACAATTAGTTTCAGTTATCTCTCATTCTCTTCACATGAACAAACCATTTTTTAAAGCAAACAGTTCTTTGATGACATCTTTTATACCCTTTATACTTTTTAATTATTTGCAACATGTAATGTGCTCACACGTGCCATCCATCGAATCCATCTCTCTATTACCCTTTGTGTTATCTTCAACTTCAATTCCTTAGAGTCTGTAACATTCCATGACTCATAGCTATTAATCAATAAGACTTTAAAGTGCTTACTATGTGCCATTATTTGGTGGAAGAATATTAGTATTAAAAAGATGAGCTTTGTTTCAGGAAGAAGCTTGAGTCATTTAAAGAAAAGCTTTGCTGTTTCTCAAAAGCAATCTATAGGTTGCTTTCCTCCTCTTCAATCGTGGGCCAACTCATTGTCCATTTGCAGTTTCTATACAAGACAGGCAGGCAGAAAGACAGGTAGATAGACAGACACTGATAGATGATAGGAGACAGACAGACATGATAAATTGGATGGGTGGATGGACAGATAGATTTAGATAGATGATAGACATAGATCGATAGATGACAAATGATGGATAGATGATAGAGTTGACAGATAGATAAAATAGATTTGATAAGACAAGACTCTCCATGGATTATCCATCCAACCACAGGACAAAAGGCATTCTTCATCTCCTTGGATTCCCTTCATGGAAAGCTGGACAGCTTTTGCTTCATCTGGCTCCAGACCCAGGCCTCCACACCACTTCTAGGCCATCTCCACACCCCTTTTGCCTACTCCTGCTTACTTGGTTCTCTGCTAATTCCTCCAGTACATGTTTTTCCTTTCTCTCTCTCTGTCTCCCTCTCTGTCTCTCTCTCTCTGTCTCTCTCTGTCTCTCTCTGTCTCCCTCTCTGTCTCTCTCTCTCTGTCTCTCTCTCTGTCTCTGTCTCTGTCTCTCTGTCTCTCTGTCTCTCTCTCTGTCTCTCTCTCTGTCTCTCTGTCTCTCTGTCTCTCTCTCTCTCTCTCTGTCTCTCTGTCTCTCTCTCTCTCTCTCTCTCTCTCTCTCTCTCTCTCTCTCTCCATTCTCTGCCCAATTTGTTGACTTCTTATCTGATGGCTATAAACATATCCACATTTCTCCAATTCTTGAAAATCCTTGCATGATCCTACCATCCTTGTTATGTCATCTGCATTTCCTTCCCTTTTCAGCTAAATGCCTTGAAAAAAATCTATCCATTTTTACTTCCTACTCTGTCCTATATCTGCAATCTAGCACTCAGCCTCATCATTCAACTGAAATTGTTCTCCCAAGCTACCAGTAATTTATCAATTCCCTAATCCAATGGCCTTTTTTTGACCTTTATGCATTTGATACTGTTGATCACCTCCCCTTCCTGGATACTATCTCTGTGTTTTTCTCACAATGCTCTCTCTTGGTTCTTTCCCTTGTATTACCACCCTTCAGTCTCTTTTGCTGGAACTTTAGCCATGTCATACCCACTAACTGGGGTAACCCTTTAAGTCTCCATCTTGAACCCTTTTCTCTTCCCTCTCTATACTATCTTAATTTGGCAGTCTCCTCAGCTTCCTTGGGTTTTCAGTTGTCACCTCTAGGCAGATGATTCACAAATATATATAAACAACCCTAATATTAACTACTAAGTTCCAGTTCTATACCACCAACTGTTTATTGGACATTTTGAAATGGATGTTCCATAGACATAGTCTAAAATTCATCACATCCCAAAGAAGTCCTCTTTTTTTGTCTTTCCCCACAAACCTCCACACATGTTCTCTATTTGTGCCCCTTCCTACATGTACTATCACAGATGTTCCTTACATGTATGTTTTTTCCATATGCATGCCCTGACCATGTGTTATCTACGTGTGTCTGTTCCCACTGGTGGTGTCATTATGAGCAGCCACTTCATTAACTCTCTGGTTACTGTTAAAGGTACATCAATGCTGGTTCACAATCTGTGGTTTTAGTGGTTTTTTCATTTGCCAAGAGGAAATGAAAAATATTTTATAAATGCTTAGGCATCTCATCTACCAGTGCTCTCTACAATCAAACTACCATAAAAATAATTGCAATCTATGTACTATTACCAATTTAAACAATAAGGAAATGTAAAAATTCTGTGTACTTAAAAATTGTCAAAAAATGCCAACATCTGTTTTGTTACTTGACAATTCCATTGCAAAAGTGGGCACTGAAAAAAGGAAAAAACAGTTGTTGGAAGATGTAGTTTGAGACCAAGAAATGAAAAAGGTCACAGTTTTGTAACTGACCCAATGGACGAGAAGACATGGAAGAGTTATGATTTCTATTAGAGAATCGCAGAATTCGAGAATTGGAGGAGAAATTAGCAGATCTCTAATCCAACCCATCCATGAAGGAATCCCCACTCTAATATGTCTATCTAGCCTTTGCTTGAAGACCTCCAAGTGATGAGGGAAGGGTAATAGGTTCTTCCAGGGACCCTGATCACTATCAGTGACCAGAAACCCTGCAATTCAGTCTGGAAAGAATTCACCAGGCTCAAGCAAACCTGGAAGCTGAGATTGTAAAAATTTATTGTTACGCTGTACAACACATCGGGCAAGGATTCTTAGGGAACCTGCAAACTTACAGAAATCACAGGTTTAGTTTTAAGGAGTCAAGACAGTAAATCAGGTGTCAATTATGCTAACTAGGTAAGTAAGGGTGGGATCAGGGAGGAGTTAAGGAGTGGTCAGTGCTTAAAGGAACGTGAACTTTTGATATCAATTGGGCAGGCATATTGCCCATAATTCACTGGGAAATAGCCCAAGGGGAGGCTACCTGGAGGTGTGGTTTTAGGCCTGAAACGTCACTAAATCAGCCACAGTCAAGACTGACTGAGGAGTGCCTAGTCTGCCACCCATCAGTGTCAAGCTTGACAACATGGATGTTGGGAACCAAAGCTAACAGAGACTCAGTATGGGTATAATTGGCTAAGGATAGGCCATTGAAGGATTCATGGGCACAGCTGGCCACTCTACCAGGGACGATAACATTTGCCTAAGCTAAAATGTTTATAGATGGTGTAGTGAAGGATAAGTATAGCTTGTTATTGTTCCAAGCAGAGATAAACAGTTCATGAATTTTTGCTGGGCAGAGTACTGGCAGGGGGAAGGGGCAGAGTTAATGCTTTGAGACTGGGGAGGGGTGTGATTTTACAAATTGATTTTACAGACATAGATCCCAAAGCACCCCATTTACAAACTGATATGACAAACATAGACTGATGTTACAAACATATATCCCAAGCACCCCATCACAAGGAGGGGTGAATATTCTGCCTCTTGAGGCAACCCATTCCACTTTTTAACAGCTCTAATGATTAGGAAAATTTTCCTGACATTCAGCTTAAGTTTGTTTTTTTTGCAACTTTCCCACATTGTTTCTGGTTCTTCCTCCTGGCACCAAACAGAACAAATCTAACCTCTCTCCCATATGATAACTCTTCAAATACTCAAACACAGCCAAACAACCAAACAACAGGTGGTGTCTTCTCTAGTTCTTTCAACTCATACTCATTTATTGTGAACCCTCCTTTTGGACAGTCTCCAGCTTTTATCAATGTCCTTCTTAAACCATCCTGCTTAGAATACAATATTATAGCTGAAGTCAGCCAAGAGCAGAGTCTATTAACTACCTTTTCATGACAGCCCAAGATTATAATAGTCTTTTTCGGCAGCTACATCACACTACTGACTCACTGAACTTTTAGTTCACTAATCTGCCTGGATCCTTTTCAGAACTTCTATCTATACATACCTCCTCCATCTTGTATTTATGGAGTTTGTTTTTGGTACCAAAGTGCAAGACTTTATGTTTATCTCTATTAAATTTCATCTTACTAGATTCAGCCCAGTGCTCTAACCTGTCAGCATCCTTTTGGGTCCTGTCTTTTTCATCTAGTATGTTAGATACCTCTCCCACTTTTGTGTAATCTACAAATTTGGTAAACATATCATCTATTCTTTTATTCAAGATAGTGACAAAAATGTTTAGCAGCATAGAGCCAAGTACCATCTTGATGAAACATTGGATCCACAAAAGTGTAAAATTAGTTTCTCAATGGAAATTAATTTTCAAGACATTCTGACTATTCATTACAAATACATTGTCTATAATGCTTGGGGTCCAGTCAAGGTCTCTTTAAGGAGATGATTTTTCTTTCCCAAAATAAGGAGATAAAATTAATACTTTCTTCTTATCTCTAGCTGATAAGCCAGCTATAGAAGTAGAGGAATCATTCTGAAAACAAATCTCACAGAATCACAGGTGACCACCTGTCCACCCAAATATATTAAAGTATTTGAACATAAATGTTCAAAAATGAAAAAAAAAAAAAGACTACCTTCAGAGAGAGAGAGGAGGAGGAGAGGGAGAACAAAAGTAAGAGGGGGGAAGGAGGACAGAGGGAGGGAGAGGGAGAGAGATTAAGACTGATTTATGGCTATGCTTAGATGATTCACACTTCTCTTATTGGGTATCCATACCCACTAAAAATAAGAAATGAGGTAACAAACAGGTTTCAAGAGAAGGAAGCAAATCATTTACATTTAAGAGTTGACTGCAGTGGACCAGACTCCTGAGGATGAATTACCATGACTTTATTTACAACAATGTTGAACTGTTCCCCTATGGTTTAGGAATCCTATTTCTTTGTAACCTATACCTGCTTACCTGTATGAGAAAAAAGCAGTAAAATTCTTAGTGCATGATAATTTATTGACTGCAATAGTTTTTTTTAACATTTGATATATTTATTGGGATACTATTACAATGTAATTCATCGAACCAGTCAATATTTCTGTTGTGACTGGGAATTAGACAAGCAAAAGTAAGACAGTCCTGGTATATCAGGTTGCTCTTTGCATGCTGATGGAGGAGCAGGAGTGGGGGGGGGGGGCACAAATGACTGAACAGAACAGGGGGTATGACTGGTGAACATTGAGAAGCCTATTTTTTTAAATTTCAGATTAAATAAAAATATTCTTCAAGCTGAATGATTTTGAAAAAACTTTGCCAGGTTGTGGTGCACCCTGTACTAGGAAAACAGTCTAGCGCACATATGTCAAAGTCTATGGGCCTTTACTGCCATCCACTGCATGTTTAAATTATTGCATGAGGACTCCCTACTGAAATTACCCATAAAAAAAATCAACCAAATGATACTTGAGGACTGTGTGACTAGTGCTAGGATAGGCATTACAAAGTATAAAAGATGTCCAAGTATAAAGTCCTATCCATAAGAGGCTTACAAGCCAGGCACACACAAAGGCAATTATTGAACCAGGTAGGATTTTATACAGCAGGAGAGCTCTTGTCTTATCTGGAGGTTGTTTTGTGTAATCTTGCCATCCAGTTTATGTTTCATTTGTTATTTGTCCAGGGTCACAGGCAGGACATGAGCCCACGTGTTCCAGACGGTGAAGGCTACCCTTTCTCCACACTGCCTTTCCCTTAGTTCATAAAACCAGTTCCAATAAGACATGACCATATGCCTTTTGCCATCCTAACTGCTCTCCTCTGGACATTTAACTGATTATCTATGCCCCTCCTAAAATATAAGATTCAGAACTGAACACAATGCTGCAGATATGGTCTGACAGAGTATCACCAGCTTTATAATTCTAGCTAATACCCCTCTGAATGCAACCCAAGATCACATTAACTTTCATGGGTGCCATCTAATACTGTAGATGAATATTTAAGTTGCCATTCACTAAAATTCCCAAATCTTTTATTTGAAGAAACTATTATCTTACCATACTTCACCATGTTGTTCTTAGAAAGTTGGGTGTGTTTTTTGTTTTTGTTTTTTAACATAAGTGTAAGACAGTTTTCCTTAATTTCATCTTACTGGATTTGGCCCAACATTCTCAATACCTTTCAAGATCCTTTTGATATTTGATTCTATCACTCAGGGTGTAACTAGCCCACCTAATTTTGTGTCATTGAAAATTTGATGAGCAAATTATTTATGTCTTTATCCAAGCCATTCATAAAATATTAAATTGAGAAAATTGATAAAAATTATTGATAAAAATATTAAACCACACAAGGTCAAGCATAAGATCCCTGGAGCACTTTTCTAGAGACCTCTCATCAAACTGACATAACAATTAAGCACTAATACAAGCAGTTCAAAATCCATTTTGCCCACAAGAGTAGCAAGAGAAATTGTCAAATGATTTCCTAAAAGCAAATCAAACTGCCTCTACAGCATTTCCCAAATATGCTGGTTTAGCAACCTGGACTTTCCATAGACTATAAATCTAATTTATAAAATATTCAAGGCTCATAGAAAAAATAGTAATAAAAATAAAAACAAATGGTCCAGAATATCAAGGGAATTAAAATGAAAAAAAAAATGGAAGGTAAGGTGGCCTAGCTATACGAGATCTACAACTGTATTATAAAGAAGCAGCATCAAAACTACTTGGTACTGGTAGGTACACAAGACAGAGTAGTCAATGCTTCTCTGATAAAGAACCCAGTATTTGACAAAATCTTCTGGGAAAACTAGAAAACAGTATAGACCAACATCTTACACCATATACCAAGATAAGGTCAAAATGGGTACATGATTTAGACATAAACGGTGGTACTATAAGCAAACTAGGAGGGCAAGAAATGGTTTACCTGCCAGATCTATGGAAAAGGGAAGAATTTATGACCAAACAAGAATTAGAGAATATTATGAAACGCAAAGTGGATAATTTTGATTACATTTAATTAAACATTTTCGCACAAAGTCAATGCAACCAAGATTAAAAGGGACACAGAAAACCAGGAAACAATTTTTATATTGAGTGTCTTTGATAAAGGCCTCATTTCTAAAATATATAGAGAACTGCGTCAAATTTATAAGAATACAAGTCATTCCCCACTTGATAAATGGTCAAAGGATATGAACAGGCAGTTTTCAGATAAAGAAATTAAAGCTATGTATAGTCATAAGAAAAACTTTTTGCTCTAAATCAGTATTGATTAGAGAAAAGCAAAGTAAAACAACTATGAGGTACCACATCACATCTATCAGATTGGTTAACCTGACAAAACAGGAAAATAATAAATATTGAAGATGTGGGAAAATTGGAACACTAAAGCATTTTTAGTGGAGTTATGAACTGATCCAACCACTCTGGAGAGCGATTTGGAACTATGTCAAAGGGCTAAAAAATTCTGCATACCCTTTGATCTAGCAACACCACTACTAAGTCTGTATCCCAAAGAGATCAAAGAAAAGGGAAAAGGATCCACATGTACAAAAATATGTATAGCAGCTCTTTTGGTGGTGACAAAGAATTGGAAATTGAGGGGATGCCCATCAATTGGGGAATGGCTGAACAAGTTGTGGTGCATGAATGTAATGGAATTCTATTGTTCCATGAGAAATGATAATCACGGGGACTTCAGAAAAACCTGAACTTACATGAACTGATGCCAAGTGAAGTGAGCAGAACCAGAACATTGTACACAGTACCAGTAATAATGTTGCTTTGACCAGCTTTGATAGATTTAGCTCTTCTCATCAATACAACAATCTAAGATAATTTGATGGAAAATGCTATCCACATCCAGAGAAAGAACTCTGAACTCCAGAGACTCCATATTACCTCCAGGATCAAATACAAAATCGGGTGGCATTCGAAGTCTTTCTCCAATTAGCTCCCTCCTACCTTACCGGTCTTACACTTTCTTCCCTCAGCCAGATTCTTTCATCCAATGACACTGGCCTCCTTGCTATTCCAGAAACAAGACACTCCATCTTTCCACTCCTGCTGTCCCTCACACCTAGAATGTTCTCCCTCATTTTATCCTCCTACTGCCTTCCTTGGCTTCCTTAAAAGTCTTACCTTCTTAAGGAAACCTATCCCAACCCCTCTTAATTAATTCCAGTGCCTTCACTCTGTTATTTCCCATTTATCCTGTGAATATAGCTTATTTGTACCTTGTTTGGTTGCTGTCTCCCACATTAGACTATGAGCTCCTTGAGGGCAGGGATTATCTTTTGTCTCTTTCTGTATCTGCCTGGGATATAGTAGACACTTAATAGATATTGATCTGACTCCATTTTCCATCTGTTGCCCTACCTGGTGGCAGAACAAGATGTCCCTCCCAGGATAAGTTCATTACTTCTAAACTCACAACCATATTGCTAACTTAAGCCCTGACTGACATTACCTCCCTTAGCTTCCTCTCCTCTCTAATTGGAGAGCTGGAGGTCAGAGTACCAAACTCCTACCAATGCCTTCTTTTATAGAGGGCAGAAACTAGACTCAGCTCACTGCACTTTGCATCTGCTGCCCTGCCTGGTTTCAACTCTGCCAAACAAGATATCCCCCTGGCAGCCTGTGACCCTCCTTTCCTGCCCTCCCTTTAGATTGTAAACTCCCTGCGGGCAAGGTCTTTTTATTAATTGTATCCCCAGTGCTTAACACAATGCTTGGTGCATAGTAGACTTTTAATAAATGTTTATTGGATTGACAAACTGACTGAAAATCAAAAGGAAAAATGACTAGAAAAAAGTTTAAAGTCCATAACATTTGTCAAATTTTTTATTATGAAGGAAAATGAAACATCTAATGAAAAAAGAGACTGAAAATTCCCTAAAGACCATGGGACAATAGCAAGAAACTTGAAAGTAGGTCAGAAGACAAAATCTTTTAAGATAATTGGGATGCAATTGGGTCAGAAATCAGAGATAGCAAAGCAAAGATGATAAAGACAAAATAGAGTAGATAACTTAGAAGACATAATGGAAAACCTTACAAAGCAATAGAGGTTCTGAAAAAGATGACAAATTTGGATCTAAAAAATAAATAGGAGAAAATTTGCCAAAAGATAAGCAAAAGACAACCGTGAAAGAATACATGAATTCTAGATAGGCTGGACCAACTAACCTTGAAGATAGAATAGAGATAATCTGAATACTTTTCTGGAATTATTACCCAGACAAGGAGAAAAAAGGAAAAAAATAGGACGTGAATAGCAAATTTTAATAATCCAAGAAAACTACCCAGAACTTTTGAATATATACCACAAAGTACTGATTAAACCTATAGATCTCCAGGAAAAAAAATCCTGTTTGAAATTCCTTTTAATGACAAACAAAAAATTCTGCAGGCAGTAAATTGAAAGGCCTTCAGCTATAAAAGAATATCAATTTGAATAGCCCTGGATTACTCCACAACCATAAGAAATCAGAGAAAAGGATAGAATAGGATATTCTAAAAAGCAAAGCTCAAGCTACAACCCCAAATAGCATATCTTGAAAAGCTGAGCCTAATTATCATTGAAAAAAGATGGAACTTCAATAAAAGAAGCATTTGAATCATTCTGACAAAACAATTCAAAGGTGAACAGCATATTTGAGCTGCTGACTCTTAGCAAGATAAAAAAGACAAACAAGACAGGAAAATAAAGTAAAAGTAATTTTTAAATTAAGAATAATAATAATAAAAGAAAAATAATAATAATAAAAGAAAATAAAGTACTTATCAGCAAAGAAGTAGGCAATGAAATCAACCATGTAGGTTGAAATCAACCAGGTAGGCTACCATAAAAAGAAAATAAATTGAAGGACTAAAAAAGAACAAAGAGGGATTTAAAAGGAACGGACTAAATAATAACAAA